>JAOXYI010332157.1:0-10294 GCA_028566495.1 Lithophaga antillarum
ATATACTGAACATATTTTATGGAAGAAACAGATTCCACTGAATATTTTACATAACAACCACCATCAGACATTTTGTTTGGAATTTTTTGTCAAATGTATTACACAGAGTATGCAAGTTTATTCAGTATTCCTTTTTATAATCATTATGTGGTAATTACTTGTAGAAAATTCCTTTCCATTTTTGTTTGATAGGAAATATCATAGTCCTTCTTAAATGTACATAAATGAAGGAAATACACACTTGCATGTATAATGAATAAAGATTTAACAATTCACATAAAAAACATGCAAGACTCATAATTATACAAACTTCATAACTGTCTTAAAGATAAATCTATATGTCTAACAATAGTCTCTCTTGGTTTGCTTTGGAAAATAAAGTTAAGGTACTAGAAAATTATTCAATCTGTCAGTGTGGACACAGACATATATCGCCTTTCCTTAGGACTAATTGTATGAACTACTGCACTATAGCTTAATGCATTAATATCAGCCTTCTGTAAACATTTTACAATATGGTGAACCTTAGATAGAACTATTTCCCAAATAAAGGCTGACCTAAGATGGTCTAACAAGAGACCTTTTCAACAGTTTACAGTTCTCCCTATACTGTTGGAAATGAAATAGTTATTTTTTGTCTTCTCCATCTTTAATCCATAGAGAGTACGGAATTATCTCATGAAAATTTAAGAAGTTTCACCTGGTCTGGTGATAGGCTACTTTTCTATTACAGAAAACAAACCTCCAGTAAACTATCACCCACTAGACACATGAGTAATGTATGACCATTTCTACTGACAGCTCTGCTGGCATTGACGGCAGCAAACATAGATGTAAAATCAAACATGGCAACATCTGGTTGTCCGTAATGATTGATGGCATAGTCTAACACGGGAAGTTGATGATTTGTGGAGAAATCGGCAGCTTCTTTAGCATACTTCAGTAATCGATCTTTACTGATATTCTGTGGTGACAGCAGTGTGGCTGTGTCTGGGTGATCCTGCAATATCAAAGACAACATACTGATCTTTAGCAAAATTCTGTTGTAATTACAAAAGTTACTTCAGTTGAGACAAACTGTAACTGTGTCTTCTTTGCATCTGTTGTTACTACATGAAATCTGATATTTTCTATGAGACTTATATCTTATATCGTTAATATTTCAATCCTTGGAAGAATTTTAATCAATATCACAATTACATGAAATGCAATGTATATTTTCTGTGATACTAATGTTTTATATAATTCATATTTCAGTCCTTGAAGACTTTTAACCAACAGCAAAACTTCTATGGAAAACCTAATAACCGAGTACTGGTATGACCACATGAAAATTATACACTAGCAGCTGTAGCATGGGGTATAATGAGGTACAGTGAAACCTGTCTAAACCGAACACCACTGGGACCATATGTTTTATTCGTAATAGACAGGTGTTTAGACTGGTCAAAATACAAAGAAGTTTAGATCCCAGTGATTTATTGAGGTTTTATTTTAATTGGTTCCAGGATTATTCAGGATTTGGCTTTGACAGGTTCCACCATAACTGCATTGCTGATATGGCACTAAATACCCATGCGAAGACATCATGTTGATATAATTAAAGTGACATCAACTTTGCTGACATAAGTCTGTGTCCATTAGGCCACAATTGATTAATTATTAGATTTTCAGCCAAATTTTCCTGAAATAAGTGCGGGCGGGTGAATTTAATTTTTTGTTTTTTTGTCTATTTGGTGGAAAATACCTTTAAACTTGAAGAAAAATCTTCAAAATCGAAAATAAAAATAAAATTTGCATTGAAAAAAGTAAGGGTGGGCTGGGATGAAAATCTAGTAATTATTTTATTGTGGCCTTAGGGAACTGTTAATACATAAAAAACATCATAAACTACACAGTCATAAGATCCATTTCCATCCCCATTTGGGTGTTACATATTATCTTATGTGTCTGATCAGTGAAGGTAACTTCTTACTTACATGTATGTAGATCAACTGAGTCTTATACATGTACCATTTACCTGTAAGAGAACTCCTTTGTCCAAAAGGCTAGACTTTTTGGCTGTCATCACAAAATAGTGGGTGTCATCTTTATAATACACTATATTTTCTAAGTCAATTCCAGTCTTTTCATTCAAATCTTTAAAGAATTTCTGGTTAAATATAAATGCTACACCACTAATTTCTTCCACTCGAGCCTCTTGTTGTGTGTTACGATTAATGAAGTTGGCTGTAATAGCTATGGCAAGTTTTCCTCGAAATTCTTTCCTTTTAAACCCTGAATAAGAAAAAAGATCGCTATACATCATGTGAACCTTTCTACTTTAACTTTCTAATGAAACTTAAAAAGGGTATAATTCTGGAAATAATTATGCAATAACTTTTTACATAACTTTAGAGTAAAATTCCGGAAACTTTGTAGTATGTTGAATTACAGACGTAAATTTATTATACATCCTTCCATTTTTGAATAAGATTTTTAAAAATTCAAATCAAATTAATGGTGTACAAATGAAAAAATAAGCTATTCTGTTCTACCTCGGTTTATCATGTTTATTACTACAAACCTTTTACATTTTGTATGTCATGTATCCAAGTCCATTTTGCTAGTACATGTACATGTATATAAAACCATGGTCCTTATTTTTTAAATTTGTAAGATTAATATGCTATATTATTATGTTGTTATCAAATTTTAACAATAAAACATTTGTATTTATATGTTAACCTTGTAATGTATTTCTCTTTCCATCAGCACCAATTAATACATCAAATTCAAATTCTGCTACAGGACTATCCTCTGGAGTTACTTTGGCCCTCCATCCCGTTTCTGTAAAAAAAACCACTAATACATGAGTATTTTCATCATTATTGTGCAGAATGCAACAATTTCCTATTTACAAGTCATATTTTTGCAATATGTGAATGTTTCATCATTTTAGACTTCAAACGGTTTTCTTTCTTCAAAGTATTATTTACTCTTTGTTTTATTAAAACTTGGCCATTATTTAACCATTTGGGCACATAAACTTTTTTGTATCATCAAGTACTTGTTTTAAAGAGTTAAGGGTCTGAGTTGATATAAATCTCTTCAAAGTACCAAAATCCAATATTACAGCATGTACATTCAGTTATCTTGTACAAAAAACATGTAGTTTTATAACATCTTTTTATAAACAATTGGAACAAAACGAACATTAAAAACTTTTCTGCAGGAACTTAACATCAATCATCACTTTCCATCACAATTATATTAAAAAGGGCCTTCATTAATTAGTTTGTATTCTATCCTAAGCTGATTAATTTTGCTCATCAACATGTCGTATAACAAGATATTAATCCCTGACCAGATGTCAACATCCCATACAATCAATATCTAAATCATATGTATTTATCGTACTCTATGTCTCACAACCTAGTAAATGACCATTCTATAAACGTAAGATATTTATTTCACCTTTACAAGCCAAAAAAAATCATTGGTTCACTCTGGACAGCTATAATTAATATCACTGATACAGACTGGTCAGTCATAAGCCATGAATCAGATGTTATAATTGTGGTAATATCAATTATCTTTAATCAATAAAACCACAATGTCTGTAAGATCAGTTTTTAGAGTACCAGCTTACAGTAGATTAATCTAATTGGTTTTCCCATAGCGGTCAGTTGACCATCATAGACTAACCAGGATATATCAATTTCTAAGGTAATACTTTCCGTAAATGTATGAAATTGTTTCTAATGCTGTCAAATGTCACAAAAACTTCACTAAAAGTATCAAAAATACTTTGTTATACCCCGTCATATATTTAGAATGAAGACTATACTAAGCACACTCAAATCCCCTACCAAAAAAAAAATATTTCATAGGCCCTGACCTGTAATAACCTATGCTGTAAGCCAGAATGTACCAAGTACAGTGAAATCTGACTTGAGAGACCTCTGCTATGAGAGACCACTGTCTTTTGGGAGACCAAAGATTTCATTGGTCTTTATTATCCAATTTAAGTTTACCTCTTTTGAGAGACCACCTGTCTAGAAGGACCAGTTTTTCTTGGCAGAGGGGGTGGTCTTTCAAGACAGGTTCTACTGTATATAGATTCATAACCACTTGATACCATTTTGTCAGTCTGAGCAGGAAGTTTCAGCTTACATGCACACTTGTGAAATTAAATGATCAATCTATTAAATAATGTAATCATATCAATCTGTATCCCCAAAGGACTGTATTGGACACCACTCCTTCCCTACATACATACTGTGAGACTGATCTGCAGGTGGTTCTATCAGCCCATCAAATGAGGTATTAACATGGATTTCAACTCCTAACAGTAGGGCTACCTTCATCAATATACATTGCAACTGTCTTATACCTACAAATACATTTACAATACATGCTAAAATGCATTTATATACATGTAGCGAAACAAAACACAAACGCTTATAACAAAAAGATTTTTTACTTCAAATTAAAACAAGATAGGTTGTCATTCTTTTTCACAATAAGAAACCTTTCAATAATTGTTATTTTATTTTTAGCAAACAAGCTTGTACAGTGAAAGCATGCTAACTATGAACTTGGTGAAGGTGAACAAATTTCAGGTTTAAAATCTTTGGCACTATTCATAAACTTATGGTGAATTGCTATAAGATTACAATTTGGTAACTATATGCAATATTTTTTTTTTTTTTTCGGTTACCAGCACGTTTTTTTAAGTCTGAACGTACCACAAAGTAAAACTGTTGAACAAAAGAAGGTACAGTTGGCATACAAATAGAAACTTACTTATATGGTCAATGGCACCAGCACAGAATTTTCCGAAGAACTTTTTGGCCCCAAGGTTTTTGAGATCAGTGATAAGGAATGGCCAGAGATGGAGGACATTGTTTCGAGAGAAACTGTCTCGTTTTTCTAGGACTACAACTCTAGCTCCCAGTAAAACTAATTCTATGGCTGTCCTGAGTCCACATGGTCCTGCACCAATCACTAATACCTGTAAAGGAAGATGACGTTGTATAAATTAATATTCTTAAAGGAAAGCAAAATCTTTTAAGTAAAGTGGGGATCAGGACAGTCTTAGATTTGGAATTTCCATATGACCTCCTTACAAGAACCAGAATGTTTTACTTTTAATTACCTGTACTCAGACCAGACCCTTCCTCTCCCCATCCATGCAACTGGATACCAGTAATGTGGACTGTATGTTTCAGTCAGAATATCAGGTACTGGTCAATTTGCAATTTTGCTTAAGATCTTTGAAAACAAGGTATCTATGCATAAGCTAACTTCAAATTGAACTGCTCTATGTTACAGTCAATTTTAACTGGACTGAAATTGGCACTGTCACCATTGTATTTTATGACAAATGTGTCGATTATAGAAAATGTATCGTATTTTGCTTTTATAGGCAGTACAAAGGGCAAAAATCTGTCTACATTACTACTCAATTAGATTTACATGTACCCTGCACAATACAAGTTTTTAACAATCTCCCAATTTTAAATTTGTATCCAGAAACTGATATTCAACTAAAAAAAAAATTCAACTGACATAAAAATAAGTTCTCTTACAGTAGTTGCTGCTTTTGTGTACTTTGGAAAGCTGAAAGTGATATATATATATATATATTTATCATATTTCCCTATGCCCATCTCACCCTGCTCAGCCGTTCAGTATTTGTTGTATCACAGCTCTGTGACGTCGAAAAAGTTTGATTTGTGTTGATAAGTTTTAACCATACTTGTCACCGATGTCATAATGTTTGACCTGAAGCTGATAAGTTCACCCAAAATTATCACATGTACTTCCCATTAGAACCACAGAAACGCTATCATTTTCATTAAGAAAAGCACTCAAAAACAATACGATAAATAAATTATCAGGTTTTCTGTAAAAAAAATATTGTATAATATCAGCTGCTCGACACAATATGAAGCTTATTTGCTCGTTTGCTGTGCTCACTCTCTAAAAACGCTTCGTACTGTGACTCATAGCTGATATTTTAAGATATCAATATGCAGAAAACCTGATAATATATACATATATAATATTATCCACTGAAGATTTTACATATGTGTGTAGTTAAAATCAAAACTTTCACCAATGGAAACTTCATTTTCATTAAATTTTCCTAATCAATCCAAAGTAAACACCTTACCCGTGTATTTGCACATGCCTCTCCCCTCCGATATTCCTTCCTGGAAGCATGCTTGTCAAGTTTGACCCACACATTCTGTGCTTTCCAGAAGTTGATCTTTGACTTAAGTCGACGGTAGAAGTTGGCATGAGTGTCATGTTTAAGTCCTGCAGCATCACACAGGTCATGGAATGTTGACAATATGGATTTGCATGTTCCTGCTTTGGTGAAGTTTTCAAACTGCCAAACCAACGAGGCAGATTCACCTCCATTCATACTGCATAGCTGTTACCTGTAAGTACAATCACATCATACGTGATCTGTGTTAACATTTTTTAAATTTTAAATGATGTTATACAAAAGATAGTTCAACCATCAATCCATTTAGTCAAGGACCTCATACTCGTCAAAAGGATTTTTTATGTCGGACTCAACTGGACTCTTTGAAGAGCATATGAGGACTTTGGAGTAAGCATTAAAGGATTTTTCAGTTCTGTGTTCATGTGACAACTTTTGAGACATTTCAAGCTCAGACTCAAAACATATCTATATTTGAATCAAGGATAATATTCCACCTTATCATTGTTCAATAACAGCTGATCATATGATCCATACATTTTTTATCAAACTAGAAGGAAATACATCAAAATTACATAATGCACTACTTTCATCTATACCCAACAATGACATTTGATTTTAAAAAAAACTTCCTTAATTTAAAGTTTTTATTTAATAGTTGGTCAGAGTTTTGTCACAGATTCCAGGCACATGTCCTGGATTTTCAAAATGTTTTTGGTCTAACTTTAGTGAATAGTTATTTCACATTCTGTTACTTCTTTATGAGAAAAAAAGAAAGGTTTGGACCCCATGACCACCTCTTGGATCCACATAACAATTCTGCAACTAATATACTGAAAGAGACCTGACTTAAAATGATTTTCTCTGTTAGATTAAGCATCTCTAAAATATGTCCTGCATATTTAAGTATGAGCCCTGCATCTTATACCATCTTGGACTTGTGTCCCTAGAAAAAAAGAAAAGTTTGGACCCAATGACCACCTCCGGGATCCACATACAATAAATGTAACAATTCTACAATTTACAAATAAATTTTTTATTCAAAGTATTCAGCTACGAAAAATTCCAAAATGATTTTTCTTTGTTAGAGTAAGTATCTCTACATGGAAACATGTTATCTGTCAAGCTTTCTACAGATATAAAAGGTTACCATATTTATTCTTATTAAATGTCCAATGGCACTGCATTTTTCTGAAGAGGAGGCATCTATTAGAGATCCAGAAAACTGTATAGTCTGGTCTGTTTCCATCAAGTTAGCAAAATGGTGAAAGGTAAAAACATTTCTTGTGAATACAATTTGGTCTTTTGCTAGCAAAGTGAGGATTTCTTTACAAAGGCTTTATCATATCTTGTACAAGATGGAGAATTACCAGCAAAAATTTGAACAATTTTATGTTATATAATAGTTTTTGTTTCTGTTGTGTACATGTATAGTGGCAGGTGAAAGATACAATTTACCATCTGTTTAACGTTATTATTTTCACCTTATACATTTTTTCTGACCAGAAAAATGGGGGGGCATGTAGTAGGATATAGATGGTAGCAGACACAGGACTACAAATGTATATGAACAAAGTGAACTTTAGTAGTACCCATGATTTTTACAGGAGAAAATATTAATGAAATGGAATCTTGCATCTAGTCCAAATAATTTTGTGTCTTGTCCAAACCCAAGAAAACAGACAACATATTCTGTAATTCAATTTTGTTGATGCATTCCACAGAAATTAAACAAACTTTGATCTACATTGAGATATCTCTTATAATCCAAAATCTGGTTCTCAAAACTTCATATAATAACTTTACTCTTCACTATCTTCTTAATCTAAATATTATTATTTTATCTTATAAACTTTCTACACATTTATCAATGATGATTACACAACCGAGACAAAACTTTTATGAAATATAATCATTTCAGTGTCATTCTCAGATGAAATGAAATCATAGTACATCTATTATGTAATTTTTCAGTACTATTTGTCAACTGTCAAGGTATTTTTGTTCTCAGCTTTTCAGTGGTATAAAACTCGGCCATAATGCATGTACCTGTAATTTCTGTTATTACATTTTATTTAAATGGACCAAGTTCTGTAAGTAGACAACAACTCTGTAAGTACTAATGACTGGTATCAAACTTCAAGTCTTATGTGGAATGAATTTCTATAGGAATGTCTCATTTATTTTATTTTCTGTTTAAATTACTGTCTTAAAAATTTGTAACATACAGCAATATGCCAACGATAAATACATTTGTATATGCCAAACTGCCAGACAAGATTCTGAAAACAAAGGTCTGCCATATTTAAAAGATGTTCTCCCTTTTGCCCTCATTTGTCCATGAAAATTACATTACTTTTATAACATGTATAAAGAGAATTTTCTTCTTATTTTGACTAAATCCAGAAACAGAATTCTGCATGTCTACTTGTTGGTGAGTATATGATACAGATAATGAAGTTCCTTATGTATCATAAAAGTAACTCTGACATGGAATAGCCTAAAAATGCTGTCATGGGTTGAAGTCCTGATCAAGTAGTCATGATATACGTAGCTGGAACATTACCAAAAGTGACAATAAACCCCAAAAAACCCAATCCTGATATGGAATGTCCTTGTAAGCTGAGTAATTTTTGAGACCTCTAAAGTGAGAGACCACCCTCTTTTGGGAGATCACTTCAAGATGTCACTGCTCCTTACTATCCATATTAAATTGACCTGTTATGAGAGACCAACTGTGTTGAAGAACTACTTTTTCTTAACAGACAGGGTGGTCTTTCTAGACAGGTTCTAGTGCAATTTATTCTTAAAAATGAGCTATGTATGGTGTTTTGTTTTAACCTTATTTACAGTCAATAAATGAAGATTTAAATTTTGTTATTCAGTTTTGGAATAAAAAATCTTTGTTACTTTTTCATTCATAAGTTGAATATCACAGCTGGTTTATTAGATTGGATCTTTATTAAAATTCCATGTCAACAATTATCTATTTTTAAATGCACTTTTTGTCAATACTTATTACCATAACCAGACTATAATTAATCAATAAAAGATAGTGCACTTTTATAGTAAGTTGATATCTGCAGTGTTTATTTATTGATATTGGAAATGTTTTGATCTTTGGCCTTCAGGAAAAATTTCATTGTCATTTCTATTAAAAAATAAATTAACATAGATAAAAAATAACACCTCCTTGGGCAAAACCCAAATTGATCACCAATCCCATAAAATTGTAATATTTTGTCTAAATTGATTTTCTGTAGGGTGTAATTAACAAAGTTGACAATAAATGATGTTCATACTGACAAACAAAGGAATTCTTGATTTGTTTTTTATTTAAAAAGCATTTAAAGCTATATTCGGTAATTTTTCTACTATAATGTGGTGGTCAGTTTTACTGATGGAAGGGGCCAGATTATCCAGACAGAACCATTAACCTTCCATGATTATCACACTAGGTACAAGTCCTGCAAACCAATGTTTAGGCACCAGCCGACAGTCAGGGACAAACTCATATCAATTTTACGACCAACTACCTAGACCATAACAATAAATTCTTGAGTGAAAGAATGAAGACTACCCAAGTCATCACATCATCTACTGTAACCAATTTCGGAACCTAAGCGAACTCATTTCATCCCTTCATAACTTCAAACGGCATGGTGTTATGTGATACTGCTTCCGTCCATGGGTCTGTGCATCTCCTTCATTTCTGTCAATAAATATTTGATCCGTGCAAAAGATCTTCAAACTTGTTATTACTGTCTGTTGGATGTCACAAACGCAGATGAAGTTTGATATAGAGGTCTAAGCTATATAACCTAGCATGATAACTTTTTCACCTATTTCTTATTTGTTTTTACAAATTTATTAAATGAAGTGTCGAATTGTTGGACAACACTGATTATAATCGCCAGTGATGAAAGTGGCGAGCGCTAGCTAAATCCCTGTATAATATTAGGATTCAGAGTTATAACCCTTGAATTAGTGAAATACAGTAGGGTATTCTGTAATAGTTCAATTACTATATTGATAAATGTAAAGATAACTGACTGACAATAAGCAGTGATGTAACAT
>JAOXYI010332268.1:0-10293 GCA_028566495.1 Lithophaga antillarum
TATAAATATAAATTTTAAAAAAAGATATTTACAAAATAAATAAGGTGGCGCTTAACTTTTGTCGGAGTGTATATAAAGTCTTGATTATTATTTCATCACATTATAGGTTAAGGCGATTTTAACAACTTTTGGTTAAACACAGGCCACAAAAATTAAATACTGATGTCAAAAGTGCCATAATGGATTTATAAACAATTAAAAACCATAGAATGGTATCCTATTTCAGTGGTAAAGTTTAGGAAACGTCTGACGCTACCCTCATACCCACAGGAAAGCGATATTCACATCTGAAATATGAAATCAATTTCTCAATGACGGTCCACTGATTTTTCGCCTTGAAAATTGTAAGATATCCAAGAAAACCGTATCCTTGTTTCTTTCAAAAAAATGTCAAAGCACAAATAAATATCTGATATGGATAGAGGTAAAAGACATTTTCTTAAAAGTACACCCAACTAGCTTCGAAATTCGACATTAGTCTCATTAATTGTGGTCAACTCATTTTCCCTTAAAAACTGGCAGGTCACAAAACCATCTAGTAATCGTTGTTTCTTTGATAAAATGTAGAAATAAGTATCTAACATGGAAAAACGTAATGCCTATTTTCTTTGAAAAAAAAAAAAACAAAGTCGATTTTGTTTTAAATAATATTAGAATTTCATTAATACTTCCATCTAATTTCCATTTATTTTTGTAATAAATAGGACTTTCTGCCGCATATTTTAAGTATAGGTACAACAAACTAACACAATCCTGTATTTTTCCCCTTTATTTACAGAAAAATATACACAAACTGAAACATTAAAAGCATAAAAATCAATAATGGACACCCTACTCTTTATCAGCTTGTCATTATTTATATATTATTTCTAAGAATCCACTAAACAAAGACAACACAACTTCTATAGTTGTAGAAATCAGTAATAGGCACCTGAACTGTAAACTAATTTCTCAGTATGGGACTTGAAACTTCTGTATAAATTCGTCTTGATTCCAAATAGAAGTGTCTGGATGGCCGAGTGGTTAAATTCGGTAACTCATGGCCACTAGCCTAACGCCGCCTGCCCCACTTCATATGTTAAGGTTTCCAGACACCTACCCTACGTCTGATGGTGTCACCGGTGAAGTGGATAGCTGTCCGAGTTTTCCTTCCCCAGTAAGTCTAGTACATGTGGTCAGGTTATATCTAAAACAAAATGCTGAAAGTGACGCTAAACCCCCAACAACCCAACCTAATCAGAACAGAGGCTTTTGCGTTTGTATATAGCCAGCTGGAAAAAAAAGGAAATTCAAACGAATGGTACACGAGATAAAAAAAATTAGGATGGATGCTTTAGGTCATCGATTATACGATGGAAACTGGCGTCGTAACGAACAACCTCATATTTGTATGTCCTTTGATTCTGGTTTAATATATTCCTAAATTGAATTGAATGCAATATTATTGCTGCAAGCACGGTTTCTTCACCTCGTTCAATAATTTAAATCTAGGAAAATGCTTCCGATTGCTTCCCAAGCCACTAATGAAAATACAGCCTAACACCTAAAATCCTTTAAATATTTCTCATTTAACTTTGAAGGTGGAAATTCTTCGAAGCTTTCTCACTTTGTACGAAGTGAAAACATTAGAAATTTACTTTTAAAGATGTCAATGACTAGTTGTACATTTAGCTTTATTTTCATATTTTGTACTTTTATAGTGATAAAATAACGGTCTCCTTAAGCATTCCTGCTGGGAAAAGTATTAATTAACACTTATAATAAACGATAAAAAGGGTTTGACTCGATCGCCTTTCCAAGTGATTTAATCATCTTTGCTGTTATTTGTTGTCATTGTTTTTGGAACATTATGTCTATCTTAAAATTCAACACTCTTACAGAGTTCAATAACAGATATACCAAAACAGACATACGAGAATGCTGGACTTTTTGATTGGCAACATATTTGTTGAATTTGGTGGACTGATATTCCAGCAAACAGTCGGTATTCCAATGGGTACTAAGTGTGCAATCCTGCTAGGTAACATGTTTTTGTATTCATATGAAGCAGAGTTTATACAAAACCTTCTGAAAGATAAAAAGAAACGACATCTGGCTAAATCTTTTAATTTGACTTTCAGATATATCGATGATGTGCTGTCTCTCAACAATCCTCATTTCAGTTAGTGTTTACATCTCATATATCCTAGTTAACTTGAAATAAAGGATCCTACAGAAACTAGAAGGTCTGCTTCATATTTAGACGTTTTCCTGGAAATTAACACAGATAGACAACTCAAATCTAGGATCTATACAAACGTGACGATTTTAGTTTTCCTATCGTCAGTTCCCTTTCCTGAGAAGTAAAATACCATCTTCCCCGGCATGTGGAGTTTACAGTTTCAGTTGATACGCTATGCCAGAGACTATTCTAACTACAGATTTCCTTGATAGGGTATACTTCTAACCCAAAAACTCTTCAGGCAAGGATATGAGGAAGAAAAGTTGAAATCTTCCTATCGCAAGTTTTATGGTCTCCATCACGAGTAGGTCGATCGCGGTATCTCAACTTGCTACGGATGTATTTTCGTCATCGTTGATCCTACATGTGTCCATTTGTATTTGCTACCGAATGTATGTGACCTTGCTACCGGATATGATTATGGGGTTGCATGACGGGTGATGCATGCATAGCAGAAGATGCTTACTATGTCGACACACACTGTCTCACTCAATTTTGGAGTTCACGCAACCCAACTGTTTGTACACTTGGGTTTGTCGTCTCCGGTGGACTCGTGGTTAGGGCTGATTATGGTATGCTACTTTTTGTGTTCAAGTAAAGAAAAAATGCATTAAAATCCTCACATACTTGGACAGTCAAACTATGTGTGCGTATGTGTATGTAGTATAATGATTGTCCACACTCGCACGTCCTATTATGTCCACAGTGTGAGGACATACTCACTAAATAGCTGAATAACGTTTACAGATAAAGGCTGCCTGCATGTGACGAGATGAGTAACTATTGATAATGTGACCATAGATGTATAAACCCAATATGGGTTTATACATCTATGATGTGACATATTGATTTCATTAGAACGGAGAAAAAAAGTGAAAGTGAACATTTTCCAACGAAGAAAGGTGAACATGGTGCACCTGGGTAATCGTTCGACAGTGAAAAATGATACGATCAGGTCTCAAACTTGAAGAAATACCCTAAAATCCGCTATCAAATTTCAACGCCATGATCAAAATTAACCCTACATGATTCAACAACAAAAATTAATAATAATAATAAAAATATACATATGAATTAATAAAATACCTATAGGTCATTTCTCAATAAGATAAAAAATCCTACATTTACACCCGTACTTTGTGGAAAGGATTTTGTAGTTCTCTAATTGCGTGTCAATTGGATATTGCTTCAGAGGGATATAATCGTTTCTGATTTGCTGATATTTCAACAATCGTCTTGTGCGAAACAACTGGATGGATTGAAATCCTCAATTTGTGCGTGAGGGGCATTCAATATGGCTTCCACAATAAAAAAAATATTTAAAAATATTTACGATTGGCTGAAATTTAACAATCTCCTTTTCTGAAAATACGTTCTTGTTTAACCGAGATGCTATTCAGTATGTTCGAATCGACATATTTCGTTTTGTCGAAACATTTATTCATTATGGGGCTAATCTATACATTTTAAAGCGATAGTTTTGTGCTGTCAGATTTCTGTATTTTTCCAACTATTCTTTGGTATTCTGAATATTTTTTTTTACAAAATAACGAAGTAACCATAACACAAATAGAAATACAAATACACTTCTATGTTATTAAAAGTACTTCTTAAAAAGTGGTTGTAAATTAGGCACCTATAATGCATTAGTGGATTTTGTTGTACTATTGTACAAAGCCTGTATTGACTTTAAATTCTGCTTAATGAAGTCGAAAAGTAAATATTGAATTATTAATCTTTATTTCAGTATCTTGTGGCGTTATTTCATATCATCCTTCTGGTTCGGGAATACATCTCAGAAACCTGAAACGATAGAATTCTATACTAAAGATTGCGTTCAATTATTCAACTATTTAAATGTGTATTGTTCATCGCCTGTATATACTATGATTTTGAAGTTTTTTTCGCTGTACACAAAAACCTATTTTGTCCCCCGTGCAAATCTACGATTTACCTCAGCATATAGTGCTTTTTTTAATCCTAAAGAATGCAGTAACCTTGTTCTTGTTAAACCTCGCGACAGTAGTCATGAACTACACTTAGTTGAATCCGAAATAAATCCCACACAAAAAGTAGTCAGCTATTTCTAAAATTTCTAAATCACTAGCGTATCTCTGAAAAAAGTCATGTAAGGGGACGATCATTTGATTCTGAGGGGGTGGGCCTGGCAAATTTAGGATGGTTGGATTATTTATTTTCTAGTTAACTCAGAACAGAATATTTATTTTCAAGTTGTTGTAGGACAGATTATTTATTTCCTTTAATAACATATTGAAAATTTTTTGGGGGCCAGAATATATTATTTTATTTTCATGTGTAATCAGGCAAGATTACTTATTTTCAACTTTATGGGGCCAGAATATTTATTTCAAAAATCTGCAAGGCCCCTGATCAGAATCAAATGGTCGTCACATAATCACAGGAGCTACAATATCACAACATTCGCCATCTATAAAAGGATTTTTGTTGTGTGTGTCTCATGCACCTCAGAACTTGCCACCCTACTGGTAAATTAAGATATACATTTATAATTTTTTTTTACATTTTTCGTCATATCATTTCCGAAAATTTACTAGAAAAAAAAATTCACAGCTCACCTCGTATTTAAGCTTCTGCTTATTTATTTATTTTTTGTTTCGTTATATGTAGTGTAACTAAGAAAATAGCACCATTTTGGAGTAAAAAGTTTGTATTTCTCTTCTTCGGCTTCTTCTCTGTAACCGATAATTCATCGGAAATACCTATAAAACATTTGTACCACATTGTTCCCACAAAATCAGAAACTGACCAATTTTCCACAGATTCGAGTGCGAGTCTGGACAAATAGGAATAAAACACTATAACTTTCTTTGTCGAAAATCTGAAAAGTCAAGTGTCTAGGGTAGATGGGAAACACACAGTAACTGCTTTTGAATGGCGGAACACTCAGCAAAAGGCAGAGGCTGAAAGTTTACCGCTTATTGTAGGATTCGTTTTAAAGAACAATGCGAATTATTTCGTCGCACATTTCTTTTTCTAATTCACAGTATCCGTCTGTTTCAATAATAAAATAATTCTTTTCTCATTTTCGGTAGCACTTCGGACAGACTGATTCACATGAGAACAATAGTAAAACAGCAATGTTACGAAGCGGGAATTCCAATGATTTGAAGAAAAAACTTGTCTATCGAAGTTGCCATAATGTTCATCATAGTGAAGCAGTACAAGTTAATCTTACGATTTACATATCAAGGTTTATCTGAAGACATAAATACCAGTAGCTCACAGGGATATACAATTTCTTTTAGTATTACAAATCACCATCACGTCAACACTGGATTTTCTTATTCTTGTTTGGGATGGTAATTTTCGCGGAAAGTCTTGCACATCTTATTCATTGCTTTAGGGTTTTCTATCATCCAAGGATAACAAATCACTGAGGTATTTCCATTTACAGTAGAAGACTTTAATGTATTTCTTTTGCTTATTCTTTCTTATTTATTACTTTTCATCTTTTCCAATTTTCGAAATACGTTGCACTGAAATACGCGACATGTCAAAATGAGACTTCATATGTTAAATTGATTAACTATTTACATGCACTGGCAAAGGAAAGTCTTTTGACCTGCGGAGTTATCCTTCCAAACAGTTCAAATTTTTATTTGCTAGTACTACGCCAACACTATTTTAGATGTCAGAATGAATCTTGATCTAATTTGTATACTAGGATCTTTTATTTCAACTTTGGCACATTTGGGTCGAAGGAGTCCGATGCCGTCTTGTGGGAGTTATCTCCCATTATATATTTGACTGGTCTTTACCCCTAAAACTCGAAAACGATAACTGATAGAGGCGTGGAGTTTTCACTTTAAACCTTCACGACTTTAATAAAGGTCACAAGTTCAGATATTAAGGTCACGTTATAATTTCCCACCTCTACTTGTGCGTGTTTCTCCTCCAAAACTGTAAGATATAGTGAAACAGAAATAGTTTCCAAAATGTGAAAGGGCATTGTGACTTCCATTTTGTTCAGGAGATTCCATCACTTCTTGTAGGTGTTATTACCCCTAAGTTCTTTGACTGTGTCTTTAAGTCGTGATCGATTGGAAACCATTTGTTATATGGAGTTGGGAGTAATCACCCATGATCTATATGAGTGATGGCCTTAATAAAGGTCAAGGTTAAGTTCCATTTTTTTACCTCTCAGATATGACCAGATATCTTCAGATGTATTCAGTACGTATATATTTCAATTTTACCTGTTCTTGAGTATTAATTGATTGCATGTAGGAATTTTGTACATGTTTTGAAAGTAGACCCTGGCCATAGGTGTTGCTGTCAGGGGGTACTGGGTAAAAAAAATACCATGTTGGAGAACATCTTGCTGCGAACAAAAAAATTGATTATACTGTATGCTTGTCTTCTATAGTTAAGCACCCACGGGCGACCACACCCATATTAAGCTGATATCACAAATGATCATGTCTGATTTTGGCTAGGCCTATAACAAGTTAGGAGTCAAATCCCAGATCGTATGGAACCTCTTATTCTTCTTTGAAGAATTGGCACCATATTTATTTTAAGTATAATGTTTGTTCAACGTGTTAAGTTTAACACTGTGATGTGTAACTAGGTTACGATCTACAAAATGAAGCTGTTGTCGGATTAATTTACTTACAGAAATTACTTTCACACACATACTGTGTTAGATAGGTACAAGGATAGTCCCACCACTTTTCATTTAGGAAAAACACGCAGTTGTAACTAGTTCCCCGATTTACTCCTCCTGATGTCCAAGGTGTATAACTAGCCTTCTGTTGATCGTATGTCCAGCGATAGTCTCCTTCCTTCAGGTCAGTCAGGCCTATCCACGTGTAGATTTCTGTAAACAGTGGTTTTTAGGTGAACAGCATGAACTGATTAGGATTATTAAAATTGGATTATATAATGCATTTCAAACTAAATATTTTACTGGAACAGAACTCTGCTCAGTTGAAATGTAATCGGTAATCCTTAACTTAATTTTAAATGTACATGGAGACTGACGAAGTCATTACAGTATTAACGATACATTATAGCAACTATAGTTATAAAATGAATGCCCCCTAATGCGGAATGTCCACACAGAACTACCCTGAAATAGTTATAGGCTACTGTCTGTA
The DNA here is from genome assembly GCA_028566495.1 of Lithophaga antillarum. Taxonomy (NCBI): domain Eukaryota; kingdom Metazoa; phylum Mollusca; class Bivalvia; order Mytilida; family Mytilidae; genus Lithophaga; species Lithophaga antillarum. The sequence goes on from JAOXYI010332268.1 coordinate 7,363, forward strand.
AAGGGGATTCAATCTAAGAAATGAACACTTTGAAATGTGAATTTATATGTGAAATATTTAGCTTAATGTGACGACAATAGAAGCGTTAATCGTTTGAGCAAAGAAGTCCAAAAATAAGCTTCAACAGGCAATTTTCCGTTGAGAAATGACCGCAACTGTTGGCCAAAATGGATAAATGGAATTTTGAATTCGACACGTTTTCATCGAAACTAAAGCACTCTGATATCAAACTTGATTTCTTATGCAACACTATTTGTAACCTTGATTTTGAATGGATGAAGCTCAAAATTTGAAGGAATAAAATAACGATATACAACTTGAAATTGACGTGCAGTAGCAGACGACGTTTCCGGTAATTTAAAATGTTTATTTTTTAAAGTTTCGGTCGTTGCATTAGAATAAGGATACCTGAATTGAATATTTGCCTGTGTCAATCTAAGATTTACAGTCGGAAATATCCGTTATACTGACTCCGCTAAAGCGTCGCCAGAAAAACTCAATTTACGACAGTAAAATCAAAGATTTCTGATAGTGACATAATTTAATGCTTTTTATTCTCTGAATTCTTTCAAGATATTACACGTAGGTTATACCTTTTTCGTCACAGATGCCTGAAACTAATTTAGGTTAGCCTGGTTTTTTTTTTAAAGATTTGTTTTAATGAAATGTCATTTTGTAACGTCTTTGGATATCAAGTTTACGGCGATATAAACTGTTATGATAAGAAAAAGGATTCTCCGGTTAACATTTCTTTTGAGCGAAATGCTTAATGTTCTAACTTACTAGGATATATTTGCTTTGACAACCATACATTTTCCGAAGCGTCTTCGACCTTGGCAAGATATCCACCAATTTTACGACATTTTCCCTACAGAAATATTTACACATGTGTCAGTAATGGCAATATTAATATCTAGGAGACAATTTGAACCAGTTTGATTTGCTGAAGTCTTAAACATTAATTGTTTGACCATGCTATTATTTGTGACTTTGGCATGGAGCCCTCAGTTAAATTGTGGGTAAACGATTTAAATAACTGTTTAGGAGTACAATAGGGTGCAATAACAGTCTTACAACAACAGCAGCAACAACAAAAGGTAAACAGCACTACAACATAAAGATGAATAAACTAGAGGCTCACTAGAGCCTGCACCGCTCACCTATTTTCATCTTACCAAATAGGCAATGAGACCATGTTGAAGAGTGGGCTGAGCTAGCGAATAAAGTTTGTAAATTTTGTAGAATACCATCAAAGGATCATCTCTGTCAAATCTGTTTCCATTTTTTCTGTTGGTTTCAAGATAAAAATAATTTTTAGACATTTCCAATTGATTAAACTTTGTCTGGTAGTGGCGGCCATCATGGGATTCTGGTACAGATCCATCTAGGAATCACTACGACAACAGTTCCTTTAGACATGTGGTTTCTGACAAGAAGATTGCTAAAATTTCAGCCAATCATAACACATTATTTGCGACCATGTCGAATTTTCGATTGCCACCCAAGGAACACTCCTGCCGAGTCTGCCTACATTCTGGCAAGTGTTTTCAGGCAAAAAGACTTTTAGACATTCCCCATTTAATCATATCTATATATTTGTCTTGCGATGGCAGCCATCTTCGGTTTCCAATCGGCACCATAAATAAAAGCGTGGTAGAGAACCATCTAGGAAACCTTATGACAACATTACAGTTCTATTGACCATGTAGTTTCCAACAAGAAGATCATTGAAATTTCGGCCGATAAGAACGTTATTTGTCCTGGTGGCTGTGTTGAAGTTTCGATCGGCACCAAAAGGGGCGCACCATCCAAGGAAAAAGTTTACTTTCAATCCCTACAGTGGTTTCAGAGAAGATTTAAATTTAATACGCTAAAGCCCCCGACGCCGCCGCCGCCGACGACGCAGACGCCAAGTGATGACAATAGCTCACGCGACCCTTCGGGTCAGATGAGTTAAAAAGGGGACTTAAGCCAGAGGCGACGGAAGGGAAACATCTGCTGCTTCAATCGCGGCATCTATATCCTCACAACCACCGTTGTACAAATATCCCTAAAAATCTTTTTAGGTGCTGATGTAAAATTTCTGTCTTAGCAAAAGAAGCTAAAAAAAGTCACATAATTTTGGGATCACGAAACAGACTTGCACTGTAAGTCTGGGTCTGTTTTAGCCTTAAATTTAAGTTGACATCTAGGCTTTAAGACGGATTTAACTCTAAGTTAGTGTCACAGCCTGTTAAAAAAAATTCTGTCCAAAATATACCCGATTGTCGAACAAATTTATAGCTTTGTTTAAAAACAAACTGGCCTTTGACCAAGAGTGATCAGTCAAGGGTTAATCAGCTAACCAGATTATTTCTTTTCTTTTCTTTTTAAATGTAACAAATAAAAAAGGGTCCTATTTCCTATGGCTATAATTACTGATTTGTGGAATTTACAAACACAACTTTTGAATCCAAGTCAAAGAATCAGGTTAAAAATCATTTTGAACTCATTCAAATGTAGAGGGGTCTGTATGCCTATATGTACTTATAGTCACTGAAGTTACTTAATTCTTAGGAGCATTGACCTTTCACCCCAATTATTAGTCAGTCAATGGCAAAACGTAGGTCACCAGATAAAAGATAATTCTGTGCTTCATCCATTGTTTGAAATAGTATGTGTGCCTACGCGCAATCACACTGATTTATCATCATGTTTCAGGCAATACCAGTACTTTAATTAATAATTGTTGGTCAGTGAGGTTACCAAAAACTCAGTAAAGAAATGTTTACATTGCCATAAATAGGCACTCTCTAATTTCTCAGACACTCAGTTCCGTCTGCCATCTGAAACTCCCAGGGGGGTACTCTGGAAAATTTGTGATACATAGGCTCGTCAGACGGCAAAATTTTTACCCCCCCCCAAAAAAAATACCAAAATCTGGCTGAACAC
>JAOXYI010332379.1:0-16547 GCA_028566495.1 Lithophaga antillarum
ACAACTCTAGACAATGAAACCAATTGCATATAGTCGCTAGACCTACTCTTTAGATACTTGTATTATAAATTTGGCACTTCAACCCCTAAACGTTACAGAGGAGGTAATCGCGAAAATTTCCTACCCTCATTTTTGAGAATTTTCATCAATCTTCGAAGTTCAAGAGGCATAACTCCAGGCTGCTTTCAATGCCTTGACCCGAATTCAACTATATATTAGCTTGTCTACGTCGATACCACATTTTAGACTTCAACTGCTTATAGTTACTCAGCAATATTATTTTATAATTGGCTATCCCTTTGAAAAGCGTATCCTGCAACGTTCCCCCTCTCAGTGATTGCTGTTCTTACACAAAACATAAAAACTATGAGGCAGAAATCAACGCATTGTTCATAATGACAAAAAAATACAATACGTATATTGTATACATAGCAATGACAATCATCAAATCACAGCTACAGCTTTCGCGCGCAAAACAGGGTTTTTGATTACTATAACAATAAAGTACAACATAATAACATTTACATTTTACACATATACTGTACGACATATATCTTCGATTGGACACTAACAACGTTTGCAGATCTAATAAAATAGGATTATGAGGAATATATTACTTTCATAATAATTTTTGTCTTCGATTTACAACCAACAACTGCATATCTGAATGATAATAAATGTGTGCCTTTTAGGTAAAGAGGAATCCCGAACACCACATATGTCCGTGTATCAATCCTTGATAGCGTTGATTTCAACTACTTTATATCTGAGTCACAGATTAAGTATTGTTTAATGTATTAGAATTATAACTCGCATTGTGTTTCGGGTGTTTTTGCCTTTTATCACTGCAAACTCTAAAGCATTGACACCCATCACCAGAAGTTCCAGTTCGTTTCTTTCTTGAACTATATTGTAGCCCCTTTAAATTTTTGTTCCGTTGACAAAACAATTAAAAAAAAACAAATGAAACACCATGATTTATGAGTAATATTTAATCCGTTACTCGGATGAAAAGTAGTTAAAAAACAACAGTGTCAAGTCTTGATACTCGGACATTTATTGGTGTCAGAGATTCCTCTTTACCTCAAAAATATTTTCAGCCTTAAACGTATTTTTCACATAATAACTTAATATCAAATATTAATAGGAATGGGGAATTCCACAATATTAAAGCCAGGCTAAACAATCGATTGCCAAGATTTATGACGACTGTATATAGGTACGTAAAAAGAAAGGCGAGATGTAAATTATGTTAATATTGATTTTATCAACATTTACTATTATATTCATGTGTGTTAACGATTTCGGTTGTTTTAGACGCATTTACAAACTTCCAACAGTAAACATGAAATGAAACGAAATCGAAAGTAGAAATGTGTTAATATCTTGGTAAACCCAATGTGAACTTTTGGTTATCAATTCCGCTGATGTTCAAATTCGTCAGACTGTCAGACCAAGAGGGGAACATATCTGAAGGACCGATTGATTTTGTCCCGTTATATTGGCCTGATGTCTGGCAGCATTTTGCATGAGAAAGTCCAGTTTAATCAACTTCGGTGCTCGACATATACGACTGCATTATAAACAACAATACTTTTACGCTTATTCTTGTTACTACCGGCCATTTACAGCTGCGCTCCCGTTTTTGTACTTTACAGTCATAGTAATAAAGGTGAAGCCCAGAGTTTTGAAAACTACTTATTGTCTCCCTTATGGTGTCATATTCAAAAACGTAAATTTCACATCTATGTTTTGCTCATCAATAAATACCATCTAGCTGCAGTTCTGTTGGAAACACAGCGGTTTCTGAGAACCAGAATAGAAATATATACATTTTTTTTTTGCAAATGATCTGTATGACAGCCTTATCAGAATTACAGAATGAGTAACTGAATAAAAACAAACTGTCTGCAAATCTTTAGCTTTTTCCATATTTGTCCTCAGCATTACAAGACGTAAGAAGAGCCATCAGAACGACAGCATATCCCCGACTGAAAAGTGAAGGCTGACTCGTTGCAAAAGTATTGCCAGTTTTCATGATATCTTAAAAGTGTTAATGTAGTCATAATGTTCAATGCAATGGTCTTATTTCAGTAACCTTATACCTCCTTTTAAAGTACTCCTAGTTCTGACCAAGATCAGATGCCACAACCTGTGTTTACAATGAAAGTGTTGTGACCCAATTTTCTAACAAAATTAGGCCACTATCAGGTCGTGATGACCGAATTCCTGCAAGTGTTCAAAGCACTCCTGATTCTGGATGATATGAAATATCACAGCCTTATGTTTTGATAAAAGTACCACGACCAACTTTTTAACAAAAATATGTTACAGTGGGGTCAAAATGACGGAATGTTGGGTCACGTCAGTGATGTTCACAACTATGAGAGTTATGATTTGTCACAAACCTGTATTTGGAAAAAACTGTTTGTTACCTGTTTCTATGAATTTTTCAAAGACGTTTGGTGTGCTTCAACAGTGTTCATAATTATGAGTGTTATGATATGTTACAACCTTATGTTAAAAAAAAATTCGATCCCCCATTTTCATGAATTTCTAAGATTTCAAGGGCATAACTGGGTCACAATGACCTAAATATAGTCAATTCTAGTATATATCAACAGTGTTTACAATTATGAGCATTATATTTCACAACCCTATGTCTGAAAAAAATTTCGTGACCTCTCTCCAACCTGATAATTTTCAAGATTTCTACTCTCATTTAGGAGAATTTTTCGTCATTTTAGCCTCTCCACTTATGTAGTCACATACCACATTTCAGCCGCCAATTGCTTATAGTTACTTAGCAATATATTTTTATAATTGTCTACCCCTATTTTTAACAAAGGGCAATAACTCTGTAAAGAATTAGAGGACAATTTCTTGTTAGGGCTGACGGCAACCAAATGTCACTTCCACACAAAAATAAAAGTTTTTGGATGGTTCGGTAATTTGTTGCAGAGTTATTCCCCTGACTGACGGACGGAAGGATGACTGCGTGACGACTATATTCCCACCTTTTTAAAGTTGGGGTATGAAAACATGCAATACAGGTCAGTATGTATGGTATTATTTTTCACAGTTTGTGACTACAGGTTGCACAAACCTTCAGGGTCCACCATGAATGGACAACATGCTGGACATATGGTCTGCCAAAAATCAAGGGAATTTGAACATCATCTCTGCACTTAACATCCAACGTTCTTCATTGTCCTTTGCCTGCCAGGAAATTTTTTGTGTCCCAATTTGGAACATATTATATCAGGCATGGTTCTTTGATGTCTCCTTTGAAAAGCGCATTCTGCAGCTTTTCCCCTCTCAAAGAAATATAAAAACTATGAGGCAAAAATCAACGCATTATTCATAATGACCAAATATATTACAGTGAATACGTGTGTTGTACACATACCTATGACAATCATCATCTTACACTACAGTTTTCACGGGCAAGATACCTTGTCAAGAGCAGGCTTTTTATTAGTATAACAATAATCGAACATATTAATACAACATAATAGAATTTAGATTTAAACACGTGTATGTTTTCGATCGTACACTAATAACCTTTACAGATTTAAGAAAATAAGATTGGGAGGAATATATTAGATAATATTAATTTCATAATAATTTCTACCTTCAAATTAATAACCACAACCATATATCTAAGTGCTAATAGGTGTTTGACTTTAAGGTGAAGAGGAGTCCCTGACACCATATATATCCTTGTATCAAAACTCGACGCCGTTGTTTTTTTTTTACTACTTTTCATCCGAGTCACAGCTTAAATATTGTTTTATATACAAATGTATTAGCTAGACGTATAACTTTTGCGGTATTTCGGATATATTTTGCTTTATGTCACTGCAGTCTCTAAAGCATTGGCACCCATCATCAGAAGTCCCAATTCATTTCTTTCTTGAACTATATTGTACCTTCATTAATTATTTGTTGCTTTGACAACTATTAAAAAAAAGAAACACACGAAACACCGTAAGAGTTATACGTCTAATACATACAACAATATTTAATACGTGAATTAAATGAAAAGTAGTTTTAAAAAACAATGATGTCAAGTCTTTATACACGGACATATGTGGTTTCCGAGTTCCTGCTTACCTAAAAATATTTTCAGCCTTGTACTTTTTTTCACAAAGTAACTAATATAATATATTTACAGGAATGGGGAATTCCAAAATATTAAAGTGAGGCTAAATGATCGATTACCAATATTTATGACGACTGTACATAGGTATGTAGAGTTTTATTAATACCACCCAAAAGCATTGATTTTATTAACATGTACTATTATATTCATGTGTGTTAACCTTTTCGTTTGGTTTAGACGCTTTTACAAATTTTAAACCGTAAACATGAAATGAAACGAAATCGAAAGTAGAAATGTGTTAATATCTTGATAAACCGAATGTGATATTGACATCCAGATTTCATCATCATTGACCTTTGTGGGGAAGTTTTAAACATATCAGGCATGGTTATTTGGTGGTCCCTTTGAAAAACTCATCCTGAAACTTTCCCGCACTAAATGACAATAAAGTAAAAAAATTATGAGGCACAAATTAACTCATTATTGTTTAAAAGACCAAATATATAATAAGTGTATTGCACACATAACTTTGATAGTCACCTTACTGCTACAAGGTACTTTGTAAAGAACATGGCTTCTGATTAGTATAACAATAAAAGGCAACATAATATAATTTAAATTTACACATATGTATCTTCGATCGGATACTTCTACTTTTTTTTTGCAGATTAAATAAAATAAGATTGTGAATAAATTAATTTTATAATAATTGTTGTCTTCAATTTGATAATTAACAACGATATATCTCAGTTCTAATTAACGTGTGCCTCATGCCAGTTTTACACTCGATACTTTTTGAAACCGATATATAAATAAATAGATAATATAAATAATAATAGATCTTAATTGAATTAATTTACATTTACATTCAAGATTTTACTTTGATCTAATGCCTGGTGTACACTTCTAGATTTAGATCGATCTAGGTGCAGATCTGTCTTTTTAGAGTACCTCTAGAAGTTAATTGTTTAAAGTTAGATATAAAGAGTTTATACATATATATGTCTGGTATAAGATCGACCTTTCTAAAATTGATCAGGCCAAAGTTTATATGATCTGTATGTCTTTAACTATGTAACCACAGATGCTTATATTCCAAAAATAAATGTGCTTACATGTATGTCCATATGAAAATGAGGTGTGCATAAAAATATTGGAAGAGTACCAACCAGATATCTGAAGCCAACAGTTTAGTTAAGAAAAGAAAAATCCTAGACAGACTAGGGATTACTCGAACGCCTAAATGGAAGTGAGGTCAGGTACCTCGACTAGGTAGGCATCTCATGCTGTGTTAGCGTAGGCCTTCGTACAATGCCAATAGTAACGTCGCGTAGTAAGTCCAACCCATGTATCACGGACTCATTGGTAAGATCTATGACAAGAAAATATGTCTGCACCCAGTTGAAGCTCCAAAATTCGAAAACAATAAACCAACTCGTGATGTCGACCGTAAAACTTACGAACAGACATTACAGTGCACTTTTCTAATATCCCTGTCCGAGTAGCTTTTCTGTGGTCAGCTTACCCCTGCCCAAAAAGTCACTATAACTAGAATAGGCTCTGTGATACAAAGACATGAGGTATGACAAGCATTTAGTTTTTTTTTATAATCGCTTAAATAAAATTCAAAATCAAGAGAATTTCTTCTAATTTACTTATTGCTAGTCATCAGTGAGACTTTTTTATGGGGTCTTAATAGTATATGTTAAAAAAATAATGATCCTTATATGTTTCATATGTAAAGAGCATTTTCCACTCTCTGTTTTGCTTTAGCAATACATAAAAGAATTAAGATTTCAAATGCCTATGTGGCGTATGTAGAAACATAATTGGCCATATGGAAAAATATATAAATGGTAAATGGCACCAAAATAGCGTATATGATAAAAGAAATGATTTCTCTTTTCCTATTGTTAATTACCCTTAACAGTGATGTTCATTGGCTATTTCCTACAGGGTTTACATCTCTTAGGTGGTCCGTTATGCCCGTACTTGCAATAATGTTTCAGATTTCAGTGATTGAAGTCACTGTGATACCGTTATTATAAATTACTTTAAACATTTACCAACTTTTACATCCCTTATAAAGATATTTTACACGTTAAGTATAATTCCTCATGCAGGGAAAGGTATCGCAGATCCCCAAATTTTACGCGAATGTCGTGAATAAAACTACAAAATTAAAATCTGATTCTTTGACATTCATTACCCTCTAAATAACCTTATTCAGAAAGCTTGTCATATTTTAGTAAACTCTCTGTATTTTGCGTTTTTCGGAAAAAAACATTGCCTCACTTATCAATTACCTTGTTTGCTATTAAATGTATAATCCATACTTTTAATTACTGACTTCCTTTTTATGCTGAATAAAATCTTTTTTGTTAATAGTGGTCGCCATGAAAAGGCTCTTCCAAATTTCCTTTTTTTTTTATTAATCTTCCCTCTGTTTCTTCGTTTCCAAACCTCTTTCAACATTTAGTTAAAATTCATTCCAGTGTGTCTCCGACTGTATCAATGTCTTCATTCATTCAACAACTACTTGATTCTCATCTATATCCTTTCCATGTGAATTCCCATCATCTACTTCATCATCAACTTCATATTCCATCATTTAAAATCTGTGTTTCTCATTTTTCAACAGTAACACCTTCCAAATCTTGTTTTCTTTTGAAATGGCAGTCCCTTATTTTCTTGACATTATCGTCTTTCGTGTTTTTGTATTGTAAATTAATGTACAGTTTTAAACACTGATCCGCCATGTCACAAGAGGGCATATTTACAAATGCCTGTTCACTTCAACTTTCTTCGAAAGAATGGCTTACATTCGTGTTGGGTCTCGATTTTTATTCTGAGGTTATCCGTCATCATTTGGTAAATATGTTGTTTGTTATAAAAACGTTATTAAAAAAGTGTATATAAAAGTGTTAAATACATTAGTGTGAATTAAACACAAAAAGACAGGAAATCGAAAATAGAAATCTGTTAATTTTCTATTCAGATTATCTGTACAAACAACAGAACTTTCTTGTCACCTGGCGTCGGTCGTTCTTCATTAGCCCGAAAATTCTTGTGCACTAATTTTGAACCAAATTGGTCAGACGTGGTTATTTGTTGGTCCACTTTCAGAAGTGAGTCCTGTAACCTTCCAGCCATTCACGATTGATGTTCGTATTAAAAAGTATTAACACTTAGCTTGACAAAATATAATACTTTTATTCCAAATATAGCTGTGACAAGCACCGTACTGCTACAGGTTTCGCAAGTAATGTACCATGTGATGTTAGTACAGTAGCTTATTAGTACAGGTTTATTATCATCATCAAAATATATATATTGTAAGTCAAAAATAGTAAAATGTACACATATTTCCGGAAAATGCATTTTTCTACAATCGGCTTTGATATTTTTCGTGCCGGTTTATTATCTCGACTGCTATGAATGTCGCGGAAGACGAGTTATGCATGTAGGTGCATACTTCACAATCCTACCGATTTACACTTTTGAGATATTCTAACGCCGATTTTTGTTATTTCTCTTCATGTTTTGTAAATTTGACTGTTGAAAAACATCTGAATAAAGATCTGCATGAAAGTCTTATATTCATAATATTTCGGTGCCCACCAAGTCGCAACACCCAACGGTACATTCTGAATAGATATTGTCTATACTTTGTAACTCTGTTTTCCTCCCACTAACAAGTGGTAAAGAAATTCGGTGCCCATAAAGTGCGGCTGAATGCAGACTCTATCAGTTTATAGTTTTAGACATAAATCTAAGATGCTTTCACATTTCAGCTCACCTGGGCCAAAAGGCCATGTGAGCTATTGTCATCATTTGACTTCCATCGTTCACTTTCTTCAAAAATCTTTTCCTCTGACACTACTAGGCCAATTAGACCAAAGTTGACAGGCAAGGTCTTTGAGTGACTCTCTTCCAAAATCATGTCCGGTGACCCCGCCTACCAACGAAGCCGGCAGCCTTACTAAAGATAGAACTATATCTACATATAGAGTTGCGACATATCAAAAGACTCGATATTAACAGTGCCATGCAATTTTATAGATCATTTGAACCTTGCTGTAACCGTATTTTCCAGAAAAATGATGCTGTTTCTTAAAATAAAAAATACCAGCAAAACTCACTTAAAACTTATCTTCCCTGAAACTACAAGACAAGTTATGATAAAAGCTTGCAGAAACCTTCCTTGCATAACTATCTTCCAAAGAGTGTGTCCGATGACACCGCCAACTAACCAAATGGCCACCGTTACTTAAAATAAAATTTTGTCTAAACATAAGGTTGCAACAAAAGCAATAACATTACTAAAGTAAGGTCATTACATTGAACATTATGACAATATTAACACCGTTAAGATATTATGAAATCTGTTAATACTTTTTTCAGCTAGCCAGTGTTTACTGTGGGATATACTGTCATTCGCACGGCTCTGTATTGCTCACCTGCCTATAAAATTATGACTATTAGATATTGAACAATGAGTAGCAAACAAAATTTCCTATAGAGCTTCATGTTAAACTACATTGTATGTCCTACAGACGGATGGCAACTCCAAAATTAGATAGACACAAAGTATGATTGCGTTTTGTTCGCAATAAGATGTTCTACAAAATTGCTATCTTAACAGTGTTTTGTATCCTTCCACCGGACTGCCACACTCATAGCATGGAGCTACTTTCAAATGTGCCACTATTTGCCAAATTCCTACATTTAAAAAATTAACTTTTTGGAACGAGAAATGTTCAAATGCATTGTAGATATTTCAAGATATTTGAGGGATCAATACCTGTTAATGATACCTGTAAAGGACTGCAAAAAGGACGAGAATATTTTCAACATTTTTAGAAATTGTTTGGGGCTGCCTGTCAAATTATTGTTCCTGCGGTTTTACTGTATTACTTGATATTAAATGTACGACGATATATTCGGATCGTTATTTATAATTTAATATGTCATACTTGTTAATTCTCCATATTTACAAGTTGATTCAAATTGTTTTGTTTATGCTATGCAATTATATTATGATTTTACCTCAACTCTTTTTAACAAAATATATAACAGAGATATAAGCATCCATTATTGCATATTATTGCTTAGAATGTTATTTATATGAAAGCTAATGTATTTATATAATTATAGTATAAATTTAAGTCTATCAGATTCTCGCCTGATATAATCGATATTCTTGTCTTTAAACTTATATCTATTCTGACTGTACTGATCTTTGAAACACATTTATTACTACGACAATCATCATAACGGAAGTTAAATGCAAATTTGTGATAGTAAAGCAGCTGAAATATCGTTCCATTTCTATCAACCGATTTTTAAAACGAAGCAGATATTGTCGTCCTGGGGTTGCACGTCCGTCTCGTCTCCAGTCGGTTCAGCAGAATAACTCTGCAACAATTTGGCGAACCTACATCCACTTTTGTAAGCTAGTCACACTCAATGACCAAGAACTCAACAACAGAAAAACTGAGTATTATTTTCATTTCCACTTAGTAGAGTTATTGCCCTTTGTCAAAAATAAAGGTTATCCAATTTTTCCTCAGTAACTATAAATAATGTAAGTCTGAAGCATGATATGTAGCTTTCTGAATAGTCAAAAAACTCTTAAAATGTAAAAACTATTTGTGATACAACACAAATTTCGTAACTTCATGAATAATTCATAACCTCATTTGGTAGTATATTCTTTTCATGACTTGTCATTTTATACTCCTGTTAGAAATAAAGTACACGAGCAGAGCCAACCGATATATGCGAATCTTTCGTTGGTCTCTTGTTGGCTTAAGAGATTATTCAAAGTTATATAGCCTTAAATTGGATTCCCTTACCTGAAAAAGTATTCTGTGGCTGTGCAAAATATTTATAAAATATATATACTTGTTCTAAAATTAGGATATTCGTCCACTGATATTGAAGTCACTCTACATGTTGCTAAGTGTACCTGATCTGGTGTAACATGTTCTTAAACATGTTAAATTTGAATTATATTTTTTTCAGTATCCCAGAAAAACTGTAATGCAACAGCAAAAGGAAAATTTCCTGAAGAACGCAATACGTGTTGTGGATTATACAAAAGAATCTCTTGTTTCCCTCATCGAATTAGATTTAACACATAAACATTTGACTTTCGAAGATTTTTTAAACTCGAATCAGCATGATATTTATCATTTATGTTATAACAGCAGACAGTGTTGTAAATGTACACCTGGATATGTTCTACCTAGAAAACGTGTATTGTATCCAGCACAGATCGAGATCTTATTTGATAAGCATTCTAAATTACTTTCCCATAATCCAAATAAAACATCAGATTTCTGTTGCAGCATTGCGAAATTGGGAATTACTACGACTGTTCTTGATGTCACCTTAGCTAGATCCTTGTTGTTAAACTTCTGTATTGACGTTTTCTGGTACAGTTGTTTAACATTTCGAGGTCAAAATTTAGACACTTTCCTAAATCAAAACAAACATATTCTATATCACCTTTGGCAATACAATTCAACTTGTTGCCAGTGTCCAGTAGGGTTTATTCTTCCTTCCAGTTATCAAAGACTAAGTCAAATGCAGTGGAATTCCATGTTTTCGACTACCGTGCTGCCATGTACTACTCACAGAAAACGAAGTAACTCTGGAACAGCCAGTACTATATGTTGTGTATCAGCCACCAATGGGATACTGCCTAGTCATCTGGATACCGATACGAAGGAAGCAATTTTAGAGTACTGTTGTCCATTGAAGAAGGCTGTCTGTAATGTGCATTCAGATTTTCTCTATCTCTTACGGTTTCTGAGATAAACAGGGTCAAATGTCATCATTGGGCCAAATTATAACTTTTTCCTAGGTACATAGAATTTTTATTTTCTATCCAATTGAGATGCACTTTTTTGCATTGTGTTCCTCTTGAAGAGAGCTTTCTGTAGTAATCCATCAGATTTTCTCTATGTCTTGTAGTTTCTGAGATAAATAGGGTCAAATGTGATTAAAGTGCCAAATTTCACCATTTTGCTTAAAATTGTTTTGTGTCATCATGAAATCGGTGACAAGCAAATTTGTGTGTCCACATATTTATTTTTCCTAGTTTTTCAAGAGCTTTCAAGAATATTTCAACAGATTTGATGTAGCTCTTATGGTTTTGGAGATATAAGGGGTTAAAAGGAGCCAATGCCCAAAATCATAACAAAGAAAAAGGGACAGGAATAAAAGTGTCCAGCATATTAATGGGTCCAGCAAATTACTGTATCAAACATATTATTGTGACAAGCACAATACTGACACTCACTTTTAATATATACTTGTTTGAATTTCCCTTGTCGACATGCTACGGTTGTATCAAGCAGCACTCAGCATAGCCCTTTATTCACTTTGTCATATTAATGACAGTAGGGACATTTAGCACAGCATTATTTTGAGACAGCTGACCATGAGTATTTTAGACAATGTTAAATTAGTATCAGACTTTGTCATAGGATGGTAAAATTAGAGTATGTCTGTACTGGTTTCTTCAGTTCAGCTGTAAGTAAAATTTAATTATTACTCAGTACAGTGATGTAACACCTTTTATTTAATTTTTAATTTCTTACATTACAGAAATGGCTGTTCGATACCAAATGGCCATAGGTCTGAACAAAGGCCATAAAGTAACTAAAGTAGATAATCCAAGGAAACAGAAGCCATCATACAGGAAAGGTGTAAGTGTTTGCCAGTTGGTATTTGGTCAGTAATTTTATCATACTAGTTACACGTCCTGTATATCAGATTTTGTTGTACTTACTGGACATAAAACTGTGAAACTTTAGGTTCAGAACTACATGCAGCAAACCGTGCTTGTGATCAAAACATCACATAAAATCAAAAGTATCACTTGTATTTGGGTACATGTATTACAAAAAAAAAACTATTAAGATAATTACTTTATAATTAAAACAAAGTTCATTTGATTAGAAGTAGTTGTGTATGTTTGTAATATGTGATTTATTTTGGATATATGCCTATGGTACCAAGGCCAAAGGTTATAAAGCAAGTAGAAATGACCACACTTTAGGATTATGGGAGGAAGGGACCACTTTCAGATATGAAGACCAAGATTTTCAGACTGTACTGGCAGACTTCTAGCAAATTTTGAGAGCTGTTCGTGTATTTTCTTTATTAATAAGTTCAGAGGAAATTATGTGGACAGGTACATTTGTAGCAGTGAGAAAACTAAGATTTTTTTTTCTGAACTCCTTGTTTACACTTTGTTCTGGAATAGCCCAATTAAAATTCACTAGTTTTGCAATGTAATGTGTTTTTTTTTTTTTTTTTTTTTTTTTATAAATTTATGTTTATAACTGATTGGCAAAAAATTTCCGTGTTGTGCGAATTTCGCGTAATATTTCATTCAATGCAAAATGACAATCATTATGTTTGAGATGTATGTTCGGGCTGGTTAATCTGTTTTGTTTCCACTGATCAATCAAATGCTTCAAACAAAATTGGCAATCTTTACATGAATGTTCATTGAAAAGATGTATATTTTTTATTTAACTTGGTTGTAGTGTGATAGTACGAAGTTGCTATGGAGTTCGTTTTGTGATAAGTGCATTTGTTCTTATTGCTAATATTTTCAAGAGGGATCTTCTGGGCATCATTCATCAGATACATGACATGAATATGACCTTTTAAGGAGAGGGATTAATACCCAGACATTGTTTTGTTTTCTCATAATTTTCAGATGTCATCTGCACAATCATCTCAAGGGGAAACATTTATTTATCACGTGGAATTATTAAACCAAGTTCATATTGATAAAATTCAAATTATTTGTGACAATGATAACTGTTTGACTCGTTGATAAGCAGTAATGGAACGAAAATTATAGCTCTATATAAAATATCCCCCGAAGTGCTTTTATGAGCAGTTATTATCGAGAAAGCAAATATATACAACCTTTTATTGTATTACTACTGGTCGTGCAGCATACATATTTGTCCCTGGCTTACTAAAATATCAATTTCATGTGAATTTTAATTTTTTTTCGTCGTTGCAAAAGTAAACCTCTATAATTAAACTTGCTTTAGTTTTAGTTTCATGTGGAAAAAATCATAACGTCATAAGAAACTGTGATGAAATTTCAAATAGCTACAGCTATGTAGATTGCTGTTCAGAAGGTACAAGAGAACTGCTTTTGCTTATCAAGTTTTTACTACTACATGTATTTAAAAACATGTGTCTTTTAAGGATGCTGAATTTAAAAGTACCCATTTTTCAGATTTTTTCTGAAGATTAACAGAAAAATAGTTATCTTTATGTTTTGCACTTTGAGTTACATTTGCATTTTTTTCGGATATATGACTACATGTTTAAGGTGTTCTTGTCCGGAAATATGTAGCACTCTATTGGTATATAACCTACTGATGAGCAATTCATTCGCAGATTAGCTGAAACAAAAATGTGGGTGCTGAATATAGTTATTACATCTGTTATTGCATGTCCATCACTATAGGCAGTGCGTCGGTTGCGATTACTACCTCTGAACAAGAATATTTCTAGAGTCTATTTTCCAACTGTTAACTTCACGTGCAGAGCAAAAAAAATAATAATAAACTTCCCGTTAATGTTAACTCACACTTTAACTATGTTCCTCTCCAAATCCTTGTATGGCCGCTATCACTTCGTTCAACATATACCGCGTTAGTAGGTATCACCATGCTACATGTAGTAATAAAAGTGAATCTCCAGACATAAATTTCTAGTACCTGGTGCCTAGGACCTAGGGACAGACTTGTTTCCCACTGTTGTTGGTTTAAACTGAATTCTGCAGAAAATATATGGTTTAATACGAAATAACCCAAAGCACTGCAAATAATTACTTGTCATGCCGAAATTTTTATTCAGTTCTCAAATTTAATGCCAGCATAGATCAGTCCCTATCTTGTTTTTGTAGTAAATGATGATTCCATTCACGGTACTAAATATTCAAATTTGTTAAAGCGTTTTGCTCAAACATGTAGAATACAAAAGTATATACACATGTATTTTCTTCTAAACATGTAAGACCCCAGTTTATGTTCCTTGGTGTTGATGATTCTGAATATGCTTTGTAACAAGACAAAAACATTTTATTCATCAAAAGTATGTAAAATTGTCTTGACATTCGTTTACAAACATCATGCAGATTAAACCGTACATATACAAACATATAATAGAATGTATCTGATTTCCGTAACGGCTTTTATGCTTAAATAAATAAGTCTATAATTCTATTGCCATGACAATAAATTTCAATAATATGCGTATTGAGCCAGGAGGATATTCCTTAGAGTATAAAAGTATTTATGGAAATTAAGGAAGACGAAATTCTTCGCTAGACATAAGAATAATATTGTGTAAGTTGGCAGTCTTTTGATGTAAGTGAAAACTGTCGGTTTAACGCCTGGATTTGAACACTGAACAGCGAAAGAGACTTGAGTTATGTGACGTCAACGGAAGTATCATTTCATTAAGGCATAAAGTGTGTATGATATGAATGGATGAGGAAAGAGTGGCATCTACACACATAAAATTTTAAATGCATCGCAAACTTACTGAAAATAATCTTTTCAATGTATCTTCGGTTGTGCACAACAAAGGTTTATTCGATAATCAGACGAATAAACCATAGATTTATTTAAGTAACTGCAGGTTCTGAAAATGAAATAGCCACCAAAAATTTAAAGCCTGCACGAATTTAAATGGTAATTTACCTTGTTCTATATTTTGAGAGATGCAGTAACACCCATAGCAGTATCATGTAATATAGATTCATTAACCTAGCCCGGATCGAATCTTACGATAGCTCCCGGGGATAGTTCTACAGCGTCGAGATCAGAGCCTGTGACCACTACGATTTTGATTGAAAACGATACCTCCCAAATCTATACCTCAATCTCGAAGTAACTAGGGCGTAACTGAATATGAGGAACAAGATAAATAGAGGGTTTTCACATATGGAATATTTTTCATTTTGCATTAGTATTCCATTTTAAGGAAAAGCAGCACATTTCGTCTTTCATTTTTTATTTCTAAAATAAGTGTTTTCTGTTCGCTGTCATTTTAGATACTGAATATTTACACTGCCCTATGGTTTCCACCAATGGGGACAGTTAATAAGCAAGTTCCGCAGACTGACACTGACATTGGTAATGTCATGCATTAAGGATACAATCTGGGTTACAGGAGACTACAAGTGACAAAACTTTATTATTGCTGTAATAATAATTACGATAAATCATATTTTAAAACCTTGTTTTTGTGGAAGCGCCATACATGGATTGAATACTGAAAATGCAAAGCACGGCTTGAATATTGAAAATGCACAACAATGTATGTATGTATGCGTGTGTGCACACACATATTGAGCAGTACTCCCAAGTAATTAATCCATGAGCGTTATAAACTGAAAAACTACTATCAAGGAACATATAGTGGATAATATAATAAAGATGAGTAAGAGTAAACATATCCTGTTTCGCAAGGTATTCATATAATGAAGGTAGAAGTATTCTTTTCTTTCCTAAATTAAGTTTAAGCATTTTTTAAAATTGCCTTACGGAACCTCTGACTCGTTCCTGCTTCGTAACACATCAAACAATCGAAATACCAAGTATGGTAAACCTGCGAACATTGACAAATGTAAGAGCGAGATTATGACGCAAAAGAGGATGCACATAAAAGCTAGCCTGGCACAGTAATATGAAAAAGTGAGAGGATTTAATCTAGTTTATCGGGACTAACAAAACATTAATGAACTGGTAACCACACAATTTCAACTCACGCAAATATGTTGAAAAAAATCACACGTAAGGTGTGCATAGGACAAAACATGACATTAATCTTGCAAAGCCTTACATAATTTTACAGACCAAAACAGCAGACACATTGTATTTCATTCGTGCCGATTCCTACATCTTCTTTATAAGCAGACAGTTAGAGTTGTGAAATAAAATATTAGCTAACCACGAAGTGAACATTGCTACGGCTGGCATTTAATGGAACTGGACATATAAATGTATTTATATGCATATGATATGTTATGTGCGACAATGCTTTTTGCAGCTTCCATAAACAGAAACCTTGATATATTGGTTTGACATGTCTACAACGGGTAAAATGATAGTTATTAAATAAATACTAACAACGTTATAATGTGACTATTAGGTCAAGACAAAGATTTTCGAAATTGGAGCAATATATAGTTTTCGTTGGAATAGGCTGCACTGAGCAACTTTCATGTTTATACGGAGAGAAACTAAGGTTTTATTTTTGACCTTTTAAATTGTACTACAAAAGGCAATTGTATAGAGAGTTTGTGTATGACGAAATTACAATCCATGAAATATTCTGGTTTTTTTTTGTTTTTTTTTTGTTTTTTGTTTTTTTTTTGTTTTTTTTTGCT
>JAOXYI010332380.1:0-10293 GCA_028566495.1 Lithophaga antillarum
ATGTGCAAAATTTGAATTAAATTCAACAAAAACTGTAGGAATACAGATTACACAAGCTATGTACTCTACATGTTTCGGACGGACGGAGTCGTGCAACCACTAGATCTGCGCTCACCGCTGGCGATGCGGCAATTAATTGAATTTCTTTCTGAAAGTTATAGTACCTACACTGTATATTAAACAAATACTTTTAGATTTATTTTAGGTCGACTTTCCAGTGATATGTTTGTGTTTATTTTGCATTTTACCAGTATTCCGACAAATAAGTATATCGAATGAGAAGAATACCAAAGTTCATAAACCATATTATCCATAGGACTAGACAAGATCATTACACCAAAGGATCAAACACA
This sequence comes from Lithophaga antillarum, assembly GCA_028566495.1. Classification (NCBI taxonomy): domain Eukaryota; kingdom Metazoa; phylum Mollusca; class Bivalvia; order Mytilida; family Mytilidae; genus Lithophaga; species Lithophaga antillarum. The sequence continues at coordinate 354 of JAOXYI010332380.1, forward strand.
AATACAAACGTTGAAGTAAAACCCCATACACCAGAGAAGTTGGTATATTGCTTCTCAGAAAAGGGAAATTCACAACCGGAAGTGATCACATTTGTCGTATAGTTTTGATTTTCATATTGTCTATCGATAGGTATAAATCTAAGTAAGCAGCAGACGTAGATATATCTGTGGTACCTAATTGGGATTGATAAGATGTAAGTAGTCGTTAAAACGACACTTGTTTAATGATAAAATATCATCTATATAACGCGGAAACTGAAATTAAAGGACTGGGCTAGCTGTTTCTTTTTTTTTCTGTAATAACCACTCAATGAAGTCTGTCTCCTATAGATATAAGAACACATTGGCGAAGAGTGGTGTACATTTAGTGTCCATTGCAATGCCGATTGTCTGCTAGAAAACACTTCTACCAAACTAAACAAAGTTATTGTTTATCAAAATTCAACTCAGAGTACTTTTTGGTAGAGTCGGTATGTTCCTTTTGCAAAGTAAGCTTTTTCTGTAACTAAAACCTAAAATTTATTACTCCTTTCACCATCTTTTTGAAAAAAAAAACACTGTTGAATTAAATTTTTAGGCGAATTTTTATTTTATCATGAGGAATTGTGGTGTAAAGGGTAGAGAAGTCAAAAGTTTAAATGTCAATGCCTAATTCCTTAATCAAGCAGTCAAAGTAGTGTTGATTAACAGTAATGTGTTAGAGGACTTATTAGCTGGAACTACAACATATTAGTCTTGAGGGTTGGACAATGTTTTGGCAGCTAGGTTTAACCCGTTCTGATAGGGTATCAACCTTTTCTTTTTCTCTTTTTTCCCATTATCTGGCATAGTCTTCAGCTGAATCTATCAACAATTTGAACTTAGATAGTGCCTCACGATATTTTTAACCTTTAGCTAAAATGTTGCGTAATTTGTCATCGGTAACTATGTTGAGGTCACCAGTAATAACGTGACCGGTAGGGCTATATTTGAATGGTGAAGACGAACAAGAGCAATGGATAGGTTTGACTTGAAGTCGTCAATATTAGATCACGCATCCAAGCCTTTGTTAGCAAAATTAAGCTTGAGGAAAGAACGCTTTTCTTGTTCATCTTTTATTATGCCAACAGGCTTAAATAGCCTAAGGTGACCAATATCCGAGACAATAGCAACAAGTGTATATACAGTTGAATTGGGATTTATAACTGGAGTTTTCAAACAAGTATTGTATAAAGAATGCAGTTTTGGATGTGGTAGAGAATCGGACTTAACACGAATGGGGTGAGTTCCAAGCTGTCTTTTCATGTAAGGTAGAAGACCGCTAAAGGAGATGTCGTTCAATTTTGGGGACGTGTAGTATTGATGGCGATGGCTACGTTGTCGACGAGCGCTGGTGTTAAAAATATTCATCATATTAAAAGAACTGCATGTAGGGCTTGAAAGATTACATATCTGACCGCAAAAATATCTGTGAAAGACAGTAAAGTAGCCATAATTCACACCTGAACCCATTTTGCCACAGAAAGTTGTTTTGTATTTTTGTAATTGAAAGTATCTTTGATGAGGGACACATGTGGGGCAGTCTGATACAATATGACACAATCAAAGGCCATCGTGTATAAGGTTTGGTTCATATTGGGTTAGGTGGTCTGGAGAAATCGTTCACATTATCCGATTCCATATAAGTTGTATTATTGGCAAGATATGCAAATTAAATCGCACGTCAAAGATCGGAATATATATTTATGAATCTATTATGCAGTTATAATTCAAATTTAAGAAGATTGTTCTATATAAGAAAGAACTGATAAAATAGTAATTTTCAAACTTAAACGTTGTACCTTCTGCACAGACCAGCTTAACAAACGCTACAAAATACTACATAGCAATTGTCAACAGACAGACATACATATCAACAAACAGACAGACAGACGGACAGATGAACATCGGTATACCATAAACTCTAATCATCTGTAAAAACTTGTAAAATATCTTAAACGCATGTGATAAAGAAAACATAAATTACCCTATGACAAGATAATTATTAACATAAAGATAGATGCGTAATGGACAACAACTCCGAAATGTAAAAAAAAAACCTGAAAACAATGAAATGTAAAAGGAGCCCTCGTCTAATCTGCTTTAACAAGCTGTAATCATTTGAAACGAATCTAACGAATGAACTCAAGCTACCATACGGCACAGTAATTGGCAATAACAGACGGGTAAAGAGTAATAGCTTTGAAATAAAAAATCTGTAAAAGTCGTCAAAAACGAAAAAGACTCTCCTCTAGTCTACTGTAACAAGCTGTAAAAATCTTTAATAAAATGAAACTCATCTTATAGTAAGACACAGGTAAATGGCAATAATTCTGAAACCCTACTCTGATCTACTGTAAAAAACTCTCATTGGTTTCCGAGATGACCTTTAAGTGCATTTCCTATAGGGTCCAAAGTTAAAGTATGTTCCTTTGTGGAAGAAATTCCGACCGGCATTAAAAACAAACTTGATGAAAGACATTTAAATGATCAATCTTGAACAGTTTCGGTTTCGTTATATTAGCTGGTCGAAGAAGATCTTTAAGCACATATCCCGCTTAACTGTGTTAGTGTGTCGGTACCAGCTATCTTGTAATTCTGATCAGCATGAAAAACACAGATTTGTTGAAAGACCAACCATTGATCAATCACGAACATTTTCAATTTAATTGTACCAGTTGTCTCCATGAAGAGCTTATTAAGCGCACTTCCCTCTGGGTCTAATGTTCAGTATGTTCTTAGATGGCAGCTACCCTGAAATTCCGATGGTCTTAAAACGTGAATTTGGTAAAGGACCATCCAATGATAATTCATGGTCAGTTTCAGTTTAACTGTTTCATTTGTTTCCAAGAAACAGATCTATTAATTCATTCCACACTGTATGAAAAATGGATTTAATGTAATTTATATTTGGCGTAAATTTAAAGTTTAGAATTGAAGTTGAACATACCTTGGATTTTATTTAAAATTTAAAATAATTTATCATTCTGATTAAATTCTGAATTTGTAAAGTTTAGTAAAGATTTAATGAAAATCAATGTTAAAATGTGTAACTTGTGGGTGGCCATCTTGGAATTCATATTGACATAAAAATACAACTTTGGTGAAAGACCATCCTATGATCAATCATGAACAGTTTTTCTGTTCAATTGTCGCAGGTTTACCAAGAATAAAATTTTGAAATACAATTCCCTTCGGTCAATTTAAACTATGTTCCTTGGTAGTGGTTATCTTGGAATTCCGATCAGCATGACAAACACAGTCTGGTAAAAGGCAAACCAGTGATCATTTTGTAATAGTTTCAGTTGTTTACAAGACGAAGATCTTCAAGTGTAAATCCAGTAGGTCCACTGTTAAACTATATATGCTTGTAATGATCATCTTGGAATTCCGAGGGACATGAATAACACAAACTTGGTGAAAGATTATCTAGTAATCAATCAGGAACAGTTTCGACTTAATTGTCTCCGAGAAGAGCTCTTTAACCACACTTCCCATAGGCTTGAATGTTAAACTATGTTCGTCGGTGGCAGCCATCCTGGAATTTCAATTGCATTAAAAACATAAATTTGATAAAAGACCATCCAATGAACAGTTTAACTATCTAAATTGTTTCCAGACGACCTATTAATGCATTTCCCATAGGTTCCAATGTTAAACTATGCTCCATGTTTACAGCCAACTTGGAATACAGATCAGCATGATACGCACGCACCTGGTAAAAGACCATTCAATGATCAGTCATGCATAGTTTTGGTTTAACTTTCTCAGTTATTTCCAAGACGATTTTTAAGATTATTTCCCATAGATCTAAACTATGTTCGTTGGTGTGACCATCTTGGAATTTCGATCAGAATTAAAAACATATATCTGATGAAGGGCAATCCAATAATCATTTATGAACAGTTTCAGTTTAACCGTCTCAGCTGTTTCCACGAAGAACTTTAAGTGCATTTTTCGTGGGGCCCAATGTTAGACTCCCGGTAGCGGCCATCTTGGATAGTTGGTAGAGCACTACCCAGGGAATATTCGCACCATAAAACAATTCAATCGGTTGTGAAGTTTCTGACAAGATCTTTGAAATTTCTGCAAATCAAAACAATTCATTGGCCCTGGCGACCATGTTGAATTTCTTATTGGCAACAAAACATAATTCTAGAGAACAACCTAATGCACATAATTGCCAAGTATGCTTCCATTTGGCTTCACAGAAAAACAGTGAATTCGAAAAGTTAATAACGGACAATTTCTGTTAAACTACTTCCTCATAAAAACCTATGTTAAACTATAGATCATGATGGTGGCCATCTTTGATTACCAATCATCACAGACAATAATCTGAACGACGAGTTTCCCTTTTCAATCCGATGAAGTTTCTATTCGACAGATGGTTTCTGCTAAACTACTTCTCCATATAAATCGTTGTTGAACAATCATTTGTAAACAATTTTGGTCTAATTATCTCTCTTGTTTCTGAGAAGAAGATCTTTGAATGTTTCCCGTAGGGTCTTCTGTTGAAGTATGTCAAGTGGTGGCGGTCATCCTGGGTTTAAGATCGGCTCAGAACTTATAAACGTCGTAGACGAAAATCCAGTGATAATTCAAGGACAGTTTCGGTTTAATTGTCTCTCTTGTTCCTAAGAAGATCTTTAAATGTTTTTTCGATGTGTTCTTGTATTAAACTATGTTCCGCGGTGGTAGCCATCTTGGATTTCCAATCGACATAAAAATTACACATCCGGTACAGGATCATCCAATGATTGTTTATAAACAGTTTTGGTCTACACATCTCGCTTTTGTTTCTGAGATCTTTGAATGTGTTCCCATAGTGTCATCTGTTAAAGTATGCGCGGCGTGGCGACCATCTTTCCGACCGGCACGATAACTATGAACTTCGTAGAGAATCATCCAATAATCTTTGGAGAACAATTTTGGTTTAATTGTCCCTCTTAAGAGCTTTGAATGTTTTTCCTAAACGGCCTATACGACCGTGTGTTAAACTATGTCCGCAATGGTAGCCATCTTAGTTTTTCCATCGGTACGATAATTAAAAATTTGTAGAGGATCATCCAAGAAAATTCATGAACGGGTACTTGGTTAATTGCCTCTCTGGTTTCTGAGATCTTTCAATGTTTTTATCGGAGTTCGTATTGTCCTAGCTTTATTTCTCAATGTTGTGTTTGGTTTTTGCTTCCCCGTTTGTGATTTTGTTTGATTCATTATTAGTAATGATCTGGTCTGGTCCTCTCAATGTTCAATTTTTTAAAAATGACTTCGTTGATCTTCTAATTCTATTGGTTTAGTTGGCTTTGAGATTTCTACGAGGATGACCTTTAATTTTGTTCTTATAGGGTCATATGTTAAGTTTTGCCTAGCGGTGACAGCCATTTTGGATTTTTTCAGCGGCACGGAACTTACAAATGTGGTAGAGGACAATCCAAAGAACATTTATGAAGTTTTGGTTTAATTGTCGCTTTTTGTTACCGACAAGAAAATGAATGTTTTCCTATAGTGTGATATGTTAAACTATGTCCTGCGCTTGCTGCCATCTGGATTTCCGATCCGCACGATAATTACAAACTTGGTATAGAACAGTCCAAGAAAGTCCAAGGTTCGTGGACAGTTTTGGTTTATTTGTCTGTGTTGTTTCAGAGAAGATCTTTAAATCTTTTTCCATTATGTCTCATGTTAAACTCTTGCGGTCTTCCGGTGGCGGCCATTTTGGATTTTTAATCAACACAAAAAGTATAAACCTCGTAAAGGACCATCCATTGATCATTCATGAACTGTTTTGGTTTATTTGTCTGTCTTGTTTCTGAGAAGATTTTTGAATGTTTTCCTACATGGTTCTATGCTAAACTACTTCCTGCCATGGCGGCCATCTTGGATTTCCCATCCGCACAAAAACACAAAGTTCGTACAAGACCACCCAAGGATCATCTATTCATGGCCACATTACAGTTTCATCGGCCATGTAGTTTATGATAGGAAGATTACAGCCAATTAGAACATATTATTGGCCTTGGTGGCCATGTTGAATTTCAGATCAGCACTAACTCCAACAATAGACTTTTTAGGGGACCATCCAATGAACATTCCTGCCAAGCTTCAAATCGATCTAGGGGTTTCACATGTTTCAGAGGAGAAGACTGAAATGCAAAAAGGCGAGGGACAGAATCCGCGGAATTCATGTGATGGCCTTAGAACATATTACCCTCCGGGTCAGGTGAGTTAAAAATCTGAAGAACCTTCTTCCTATCAATAGTGTAAAGTTTCCATTCAATATGGCCAAGTGGTTTCTGTTACATTACTTCCTCATTTAAACCTAGGTTGAACCCAGGACCATGGTAGCGGCCATATTTAATTTCCAATTATTACAAACATACAAAAGAGCCTTCAGAACGACAGTATATCCCCCAACTGCAGGATGAAAACTAATCAGTGGAAAAATATCCACAGATTTCATAATATAACATTTATTCATTGCAATTTCTGAGCATTATGACAACAACCCTATGTTTACAATAAAAGTGTTGTGATCCAATTTTCTGACAAAATTAAGTTACAACACCAGGACTTGATGATAAAATTTCTGCACGTTTAAAGCACTCCTAATTCTGAATAATGTGAGATATTTCACCCTACGTTCGAGGTGAAATTGTTATGTTCTACTTTTTAACAAAAATAGGTCACAGTTAGGTCAAAATGAACTAATTCTGACTTGAATCGATGGTATTCACAATGATGAGTACTATAGTAAATGTCACAACCCAATATTAAAGAAATTGATTGTTGCCCCTTTCTATGAATTTTTTTCACATTTCAGGGGCATAACTAGGTAACGATGACCCAATTTCAATAAATCTTGCTATACTCAAACAACGGTCGTAATTATGAGTGTTATGGTATATCACAGTTCTATGTTTCAGAAAAAATTGTTCCGATCACTCGTTCAAATTAATTTTTTTCACAGTTTCGATCGTTTTGATACATCATACCCTATGTAAAAAAAATTAGACGCTCTTCCGAGCCTGTATCGCTCACCTTTTTTATAAACTGAAAATCATCAAGTGATCATTCATGAATGGTTTCAGTTTGACTGTCTCTTTTGTTTCCAAGATGACATTTTAGTGCATTTTCCATAGGGTCTTATGTTAAATTACGTTCCTTGGCGGCGGCCATCTTGATATAAATAAACTTGAAAGATCATGAACTGATCAATTTTGAGTTTCCGTTTAATTGTGGCAATTGTTTCCAACAGAAAAGATCTGTAAGTATATTTCCTACTTACTACAGGATCCAATGTTTAACTATGTTCGTCGATGGCGGCCATCTTAGACTCCAACCAATCTGCATTAAAAACACAAATCTGGTAAAGGACCATCCAATGATCAATCATGAACAGTTTCGGTTTAATCGTCTCAAATGTTGTTCCCAAGAAGATCTTTAAGCATATTTACTATAAACTATGTTCACTGATAGCGGCCATTTTTTAATTCCGATCGACATGAAAAATACAAACTTCGTGAAGCACATTTCCCACAGGGTCAAATGGTAAACTATGTTCAGCGGAGGTGGCCATCTTGGAATTCCGATCGGCATTAAAAACTCAAATCTGGTAAAGGCCAACCGAATGATCAATCATGAAGTTTCGGTTTAATTATCTAGCGTATTTCCCACGGTGACCATCTTTGATATCAGTTATCACAAACATAAATGTCTGGAAGAGGATCTTTCTCCTATCAATCCTGCAAAGTTCCCTGTTAATATAACGAAATACTTTCTGCTACACTACTTCCGGAAGTAAACCTGTATCAAAGTAAAGACCATGTTGGTTTTTCAATTATGCCAAACATAAAAAATCTGAAAGAGGATCCTCCCCTACCAATCCTGTAAAGGGAAACCCATGTGAAATTGATACCATCTAGTTACAGCAAAATTAATTATTTTATTAACGGGTATCTGTTACTCTGGTAACCAGAATCATAGTTTTTGATAGGTATTGCTAGAAAGCCTACCTTTGCTTCTTTTTTAAATTAAAAAAAGTCCTTATCTACTGGTTTTAAATCAGTAAGCTTTTCTATACATCCTAACCTTGTTCTGCCCTATATTTTCACAAAAAAGAAATACGAATATTAGAAATGCGTGAAAGATGTGAAAGATGCAGTACCGTTCGAATATATTACAGTGGTAATGTAACGAAAACAGAATCATGAATTATTAACAAAATAATACTCCTATGAAAGAACGAATACCATTCGTCACCGCCATATGTTAAAAAGCAGTTTTTCTTAATTTCTCATAGATCACCCTATCAAGGTTTTGGATTAGTTTTTAGTCGCCAACAGTTTGAATACAACATAATAAGAAAATCTCTTAACAAAAACTTTTTTCCTTTGTCATACTATCATCTAATATACAAATTAAACAGAATGTAACTGCATACCTCATGACAGAGAGAAACATAATTTACAGTATATATTAAAAACAACCTCTCTAACTCCTGACCACTGTTAAGGTTTCCAGGATCATGAGTTTCCTCAGTCAGCTGGATACCTGTCCGAATTTTTCTTTGGTAAGTCTGGTGATACTCTCGACAGCATAAAATTCTTGGAACGATACAGTCAAACAGCCCAGTTAAATGCTCTATCTGTTTTGTCGTAAAATGAGCCTACATGCAAAACGGGAGAATGAGACCTGAATTTATGTAGTGCATATATATTCTCTTTCAAGGCGACGAGTGTTGATAATGCTGTTTTTTTCATTTGATTTTTAATCTGATTTACTTTCCCAAAAGAAAAAAAAATATATAGTTCGCAGTATTTTATCTGTAACAAATGAAAATGACATTTCAGTTTGTAATCTTGATCGCTTTATACATTTTCAGATGATTAATTGTACATAAAATCTTATAACAAAGTCCTTTTATCCTTTTTATGAACAAATGTAATGGTTGTGTTAATCATTCAGATAGTAATAAAACTATATTACCTCACGACTAGAATGAAAAAAAGCGATTTGGGTTTGAATCTTTGAGAGTTTAGTTTGTGCTACATTGAAACATGCAGATGTACATCAAGATGTAGAACAGCAATATAAACACTGTTCCTTTGCCTGGCTTATGCCTTGTATATTATATGAGATTTGGTCTCTTATATATTTACCCCATATTTCTTCATATTTAAATGTACATGCGAAAAAGTATCGGCTACATTATTGAATCTAATTGAAAAAAATATGGATAACAAAATAATAAAGAAAATGAATGAAACCGGCAGAAATTCACATTATGTTCCCGAATGTCAATATGCGTTCGTTTGCTCCACTACGATACAACACTTTCAGTGATATGTCGTAGAAAGGGTCGAGCTAGTAGTTGTTCCTATGTTTGCGTATACTAGATGATAAAATTATATTTCTTGAACAGATCCAAGCTGAAAATAAACATATGACCACAAAATAGAATAAAATGAAAATTCATCAATGAAATCAGAATTTACAGAAACCGCGAAATCAAATTACATTCGGGAATAGTGGACAATACAAATGCACTCATCACTGAATATTGTACAAAACGTGACATTTTTCATGACGGTTTTTTTTTTTTTAATAATTAAATACCTCCACAAGCTTGTATCATAACATATTTCAGCTACTTAATGATATTGCAGCAACAATACAATGCTTTTGGTAAAATGTTTCTGGCATTTGTGGAGGCACTAAATTTTGTCCCAAATATGCAATTTATGCATTTTTTTTTTTTTTTGGAAAGTTTGTCAAACCAGTTGCTTTAGTGACGTCATTGTGACGTCATAGTACATTTTGGGTAACAAATATTGACTGGTCAGTTTTAAGTATTGTTTTTATGTTTAAGATTAAAATCATCAAAGTTAAAAATAGTTGAATTTTCCTGGTCCTTTCC
>JAOXYI010332490.1:0-10293 GCA_028566495.1 Lithophaga antillarum
ACAATTGTTCGAATTAGACAAGTCAAATTTACAGATTTCAAAGTTTGGGACTAAATTTGAGGATCAATTTAAACAGGTCTCCGTTTTATTCAGGGTTTAGGTTAGATAAGTTTCATCACTGTATTGTGAAATATAAAATATAGAATACCAGTATTTACCGATATCTTCCATTATCTGTAATTCTGATCACTAGTATCTCCCAGTATTTGCCAGTATCTGTAGTACTGAAATACCAGTATTGTCCAGTATTTAACAGTATTTGTACTACTGGAATTCTAGTATTGTAACCAATTTGACATAATAAATACTGGAATTCCATAATTTACCAGCATTGGTAATACCAGGAAATACCGATTTTCATATTTCAAAAACCAAAATATTTTATGAAATACAATACTGTTAACCATTATATTCTAGTATTTTCCAGTATCTGGAAGATACTGAAGGATTACTGCTGTGAAATTTTGTTCCAGTATTGACAATACTAGTAAAACTGAAATCGTAGTAGTCAATTACATATTATTCCTTTTGCTGATGTCTTTTATGTAAAAATACAGAATTTCTATCTACATTATTTTTTTGCTACAATACAACATTGACGAAGATCCTTGCTGTTTTTTTTTTAAATTAAACCAAAATTTAAAAGTTTCTATGGTTCAGTTTGTGAGAATTACAAGTAAGCTCAAATTCAAATCAAGGTCATCTAATGATAGCTTTGAATGCTTTATGGGTCATTGCTATAGATTTAATAAAAGAGTCTTATTAAAATAGAAAATTAAAATAAGTTAAATGGAAATTTTATAGCTTTGGTTCTGGTTGCCATGATAACAGTTGTACAACTGTCTATAAATAACTAAGCAAAAGTTTATATGTGGATTCAACAAAAGCGTCTTATTAAAATAGAAAAAATGTATTAAATTGAAATTTTAGATCAGAAACTTTGATTCTAGTTGCCACGGTAACAATAGTACAATTACCTATACACTTTAGCTTTAGTTATTCCTGAACTGTAGAATACGATTAAAAGTACATGTGTATATAACCAACTACCTTCTTTACTATACTTGAAACTAAAAACAAAAACAAAGAAAAAAAAATCTAGCAATATAAAAAGCATCGAGTCCTTAGAGCAAATACGGGTGTAGTGCATTGTTTTGGTCGTCCAACTGCTTAATGATTTTGAAAAAAATAATAGTTCTTTTAAAGCGACAAAGAATAACATAATAATGTATTATCAATGGCAATAGGTTTTGAAACCCTGAAGATAGAAAGGATCTCAATCCACAGTCTGAAGTACAAAATGTAGGGTAGATGTTTCTTTATTATCTCTGGGTCCTTCAACTTTATAAAAATTTCCATGAGCCAGAAAACTTTCGGTGATATTTCTAATCTTGAAATCAAGTTAATAACACCGAATAATAAAACTTATTTACACATGGATTGATTTCGGAGAACTCTACCTCCTCGAAGCTTTTATTCAATTACGATGTTAAAGTGATACGTATGAAAGGGAAAAATATTTTTTAAATGTACATAAATTACTAATAAGTAAATCATGCAAGTAGGGGAATTTCATCTTTAAAAAGTTGTGACAAGCTAGATATCTTTTTACTCAATTTACGTAATAGTTATGTCTATACAATTAAAGTCTTTTTTTTCCTTCGAAAAGTTGGCCCGACACCAGAACAGAATACCTATTATATACCGGATAACTACGGTGTCGAACATAACATTATATATACAGAAAGTGGTGAACAGAATGCCATTGCAAACATGTTGTGAGTGTTATAGAGATACGTCCTATGATATCAAAATAATTCGGATAAAAAATCGTCAAAATAAAAAATTTAAAAAAGAAAACGTTTTCATGTTGTGCAATGATGAAGATACAACAAGTAGCATGATCAAATAAACACTGTGCAACAACATTACTAAATTATTGTTGAATTAGTTCAATAAATAACTCTTAATTATGTAAATCCTTATAAAATATAAATGAAAGTAAAAATGCCGTTTTTTATTTCCATCTTGTTTGTATTTAGTCTTTTTAAGAAAACTCATTACAATGGAAATCAGTTCACACAACAATTTTTAATTATTAGTTTTTGCCAAGACTTTGTCTCTTATCATATACCATGTATTTATTCAAAATATAAACAAATCTTATTAAACCATTTATAAATTTAACTTGAGGGGTGAACCAAAATAAAGTAACTATTGTCACACATAACCCAATTACACATTGTGGGAAAATTTCTAAATACCTTAGAGCTAAGTAACAAATAGGAAGACTACTAGGAGGCGGTATACAAAGGCACCAATATGAAGACGGGAGATATGAGTTGGGAGGAAAGAGATCAAATCTCAGTATCAGTAAATCTAAACGCAAAAAAATGGGAATGCGGTAATACGGAAACCTTTCTATGGTTTCCTTCTGTCCGCTTCCTTTACAAATGAAAACTCGCAAAAATCATCCTGATATTTCTAATAATATTTGCTTACTGGCACAAAGAAACAGACACCATTAGTTCCAGGTTCATAGTATCTAACCATACTTGCGTAAAATCTTAAACTATTCATGGATTTTATTTCTTCTTTATATTTAACAGCCCACGACCCACGAAAATGCAACAAACGTTCTATGTGCATGATTTAAGCACATATAAATGAAGAGAAGTTGTAGCTGAACAATGAGCTATACTAGTAGATTTAAATGTGTGAAAGACGAGAGTTTCAGCCTGTACTAGTGTGGTTCTCTTTACTTCGAGGCGATAATACCAAAGTTTCGTTTCTATTATATATATTTGTTTCTATCCAAGAAAAAAAAACTGTCTTGAAATCTGAAAAGTGTCATAAATCATAGGTCAAATTTCCGGAATTTCCGTGTAAAAATTCCAGTCATATCATGGACTATCTTTAAGCTTATAAGTACAGTAATACACTTTATTTTAATGTTTCCCTATGAAATAATGTTTAGAAAGATTCCTACTGTTGTTGTTTGAATCGTCAGGGATAATGGCACGTTGTTATAAAAATTCATACCCTTAGAAATTGTTGTCACATGTTTTACACTGTCTATTCTTAAACAACAATTTTGCTTACCAGAACATAAAAATTGGGTTGGATTATATAAACATGATAATGCATTTGGACTTAATAATTATTTCTTGGTCATGAATTTTGAATTTTTCAGTGAAAAAACGGACGCATGACATAATGTGACAATGTCAATATCAATACGAGTCGACTTTTTTCATTTGTCATGCATATAACTATGAATCCAGTTTTCTAGGCTCCAGTAGTACATCCCTACCTAAATACCCACCCATATATCCACACCGGACGGAAACATGAACTTACACTGAACAGAAATATTTCAAGTAAATCTGCCATTGGTTGAAAATAAGGCATTTTTTTTATCATTATGCTAGGTTGTTTTTATGATGTCGGTATTTTCAAAGTTGGTCTTCACAGAAGAAAAATCAATACATTCCAAATCATGTTTTTAATATTAATGACGGATAAATTAAAACCCAAAATCTTTTCGGATGTGTGACCATAAGTACTGTTATAAGTAAGAATATTTGCTCAGTATTAGTACGCGTACATTTCTTCTAAATTTCAACATAAGATTTTAAAGCGGTAAAAGCCCGCTAACTGGCATTTAAAACGCAGGATTCTCATCTAAGGGTTATCACATCCAAAAATGCTGGATTGAGTCCAATTTTCTAGTGGATTAAATTACGGATGACGATTTGTCACCAACAAACATGCATGCAACATGTATGTATGTTTCTTCCTCTTTCATCTTAAGTACATGTGATACCATTCGACTTATTAGGCAGGTGTTCGGTGAACAGTCATATACAAGTATTGTAATGTAAATGCATACCTTACTAGCTCTATTCAGACTCCAAAATATACTAACCCAGCTTAATTTAATATAAAATCCACACTCCAGAATTCAGTATTACCGAATGCTGCTGATGAAAAGTGTACCTAATTTTTCATACATGTTTATTTTCAACGTCAACGATGAACCTTGAAATATATGTAAAACAAAAGTTTTCAGAGAAACTGAAATAATGCTAAATTATATATCATGGATTACTTATTATAAAACAAAGTCCGTTTGCTTTTTGTCCGTCAGACAAAGTTATTTATTTATTATCGTGACGTATAAGACACAGGTAGGGCGAACAGTTTCATTACCTAGATTTTTTTAATCGGGATTGCGAATGAGAAATTCCGAATTTGTTATTGATGCAAACCGGTTTGTTTTTATCATTTACATGTATTATCACTTCGTTAACTTCAGTAAAATAGATGCACATCTACATATACAAAAAAGCTGTTTCCAAATTATTGATACATTTCAACTAGAACCAAAGATTTAAGCACATCGAAAATTAAAATCATGAAAGATTTTTTTCTATACAAGAAAATTGTAGTCAAGTCTATACATTTATTCAAACATTTTTGTTTCCATTTTTATTTTAAGTTTTGCTAAAAATACAGAACTTTAATGTAAATGTGCGAATAAGGAATATCCAGATGAAAATTAAACCTTCTGTGACCCAGTAATTTGAAATGAAATAATACGGACTATAATTAAATATATCATAAAAAAGTTGTTTGTAAAGTTGCCACTGAAAATTAATAATAGGTACAAGTTTCAGTAACACCTCACATGACAAGAGAAGGTTAGACTTTCTTTTATTTCTCTTTTTCACACAATAGAAAGGAGGATTAGCCTATCCGGAGTCAGAATAGGCTACAATCCAAGCAAAAATCCTTTCTTTATTTAACTATGTAATTGCCTTACGATCACAAAACTTTCAAGCACATTTTTTATGCTCAAACTCCTAAGTCTCCCCATCAAAAACATTTCAAAACAAAAGTTCTGCGTAAAAGTACTAAAGTAATTAAGTCAAGCATTTTGATTGGAGGATTTAGGAGAAATTACAACCTGATACGAATTTTTATGATTCAAAAGAGTTAGTTGATCAGTGCATGGAAAACGTCTATCGACAACTGATCTACCCAACAACGTGTATTGAATTAAAATTTATTTAATCCATGCATATGTAATCTACATTAGAATGGTAGCTTACTTAGAGGGGCGTTTTTGATATATTAATTTTTTTTCCCTGCAGTTTGAATTCTATTATTTTGCTATTGATTCGAGCACTAAATTCCTTTAACAGAATTTGAATGTCTCAGCAACCTTGAATATATGGGAAAGTCCCATAATTATAATTTGATTTAGTGATTTACCATCTAAGTATCTGTTAGCATGAAGAAACATTTCTTTACTTAATGAACTGTAACGTTCTAGATGAAGTGTTCTACTTTTTATTGAAGAGAATAATACGGTTAGCTTCCTGGTTGAAGGTGTAAAAGCAAGTCAAGGTTAGAGATAAAATCTGTAAAGTTTCAAATTCGTACGAATAAGTATAAAGCAACAGCGATTTATCATAGTGACGATTATGTGTGACATCCAATATGTTGCTATCATATAACATCAAACTATTATTTATTAATGAACTATTGTTGGAAGGTTCAAACATTATACACTTAAAATGAATCTAGTCTTATAAAACATTTACTGCTATTCAAAATTTGTAGTTTGTTTTGTGTGTATTTTTCCAACAATTTTGTCTTGTCACTGACACTTTTGATTTATCATTAATTAATATTTTTCCTTCAAACATATACGGAATAACTCGTTTTTGTTTTCCTGTTTTTGGACTATAGTAATGCATTACATGGATTTTAGGCGTATTTACTTATGTTCTGCGCTTACAAATATTTTTATTTCGATTGGCTTTCTGTGTACTGGTAAATTGGTATTTTTCACGTTTTACTTAACTGTTTCAATGTATTTTATATTAAGTAAATCTATAAGGTCAGATGACTTCGGTTTTCAGTATTGTCACTGATTTGAATGGTGTCTAATTATTACCGTAAGTTACTTTACTTCACATACCACGGAGGTTTTCTCAGTATTTTTTATATTTTTAATATAAGAACAATCATGCATTCAATTCTATGCGTCCCAAAAAAAAATGAGGAAGTTTACAATCTCTGTTTTAGAGTGTTTTATCTTGTTGACGCAACAACGGCGTAGTGTTCGCTTTCTGAATTAAAAAAAATGTTTTCAAATGCAAAAATGTGTGTTGAAAAAATGTCATGTAACAGTTTTCAACACTTATACTGCAGTATCTTCTGGCCATATGGAACTTCAACATTTTTTCAAGAACATTAAGAACATTAATTCTTCATCTTTTTTGTTACAGATCATATTCTAAACTAATAAAATGTTACCACCTAGTTGATGAGCAGGCTATGTGTAAAATAAATACGTCTTTTAAAAAGAAGATATCGTCCTTTCTATGCCAAAACTGAAACATTGTGGTTTTACCTCTTCAAAAAAAGTTTTTAACTGTAGGAGGTTTGGTAAGGATGAATAGCTTATAATTGTTCATATTTTTTAAATGAGAATATGACGTAATTTTTGTCACATTTTGTTATATCGATCATATTGAAGCATTGTAGTCATACCTGCATTTCATCGTACTTAGTCATGAAAGATAAGCGAAATTGAGATAAACATTTTCAGAAGCAAATTTTATCTCTCAACCAATCAGAGGACCGTATTTCCATGACGACAGTGAACCAGAACTGATCAGATTCTTCACCCACGTCAGAGACAGAGAAGATGTAACACACCCACTAGTCAGGGATACATTGTACTTACAAAGATACTGGACTATATTCGAGTGGAAATGGTTAGAAAACTACATTCAGGCGATCAATTACTTGTCAAGATATTTCCTTATTCATTATGATAATTCAGATTATTCCATATTAGGTTATTCAGTATGTATATATTTAAAGATCTGACCACTACAAATTCGATTTTTTAACTGATAATTCACTACTCACACAACAGACTCAGCTGATACAAATAGATGTACCACAGTGTGTATACAATATATATGCCTTCTAAATAGATTAGAATAACGTAAAATTTCCTTAAAAGGTCTCGTGCAAGCCCTGGATCCTCTCAGTTTTTTAAGGAAAAATTAGTAATCTACCCTTCACCTAATTTGTATCATTAACAGCATTCGGGAAATTATACCTTGGTAAAATATGCCTCCCAAAATTTACATTACGTGAGAATTTTTATCCTGCGAAAATAATAATACGAAAAGGTATAAAGTCTGAGCTGGCATAAGTTTTTCATTACAGTCACATTTTGTTATTATTTTAATAACTGGACGGAATGCACAATTCACTGGAAAAAATTGACGACCGATTCTTCAACGAAAAATAGTGATGTCCCGTAACATTATTTTCAACAGCTTTTTTAAATGTGGGCATTCCGTTCAGACAGTGAATAAATGCATTCTCCCTAAAGTCTATAAAATCAAGTTAATGCCAAATTAATGTTAGTTCATAATGTATGTACAAGCATGATGTGGATTGATCTGATTCAAGTGTAGAAAAATATACTGAAGTTGAGAGAGCGGGGTGAAATGTGATCATATTGCTTTGGAATTATGTGGAAAAGCCACACTGTGACAAAATGAAAGAAGTATCAAGGACCATCCTCTTTAGAGACTGAGTCATTTATGGAAGTAATTTTTCGGATATTTCCGGGTATGATAAAAATTCCAACACCACGGATGACTATCTTCAATTATATTTGTAAATGATGTTATAAATTAAAATGCTTCCTTATGAAATAATATTTAGGAAATTCCCAGTTGGTATTGATGGAATGTGTTAATGTTTGTTCCTCCACGACACTTTTTTCACAGTCTTATTGCAGGAAGCTACATTATCTCTCTGGACAAATGTGGGCTTTTAAAACAACAAATAAAATTATAGAGGACAGCGTTAAACATGCCATAAAAAAAACATAAAATATATGAAAATCTCTTAGCAAAGCAACATTATTTTTTTTTAATTCACGATGTTTTTTGACGTACAATTTCGAGTCCGTTTGAAAAAGCATAGAAGGGTAAAGAACTGGTCATGAACTGAAACTGTTTCTATGAATATTTTTTATTAATATTATTTTTGTTATTGTATTTTTTTTTAAAATTTTCTTCGTTTTATACAAGTAATACTTTTTTTTTACATATTTAAATTTGAACAGAAATGTAAATTTCAGCTGCACAGACCGTAATAAGAGTCTGGTTTCAGATCTAAATATTGAAAAAAAAAATGTGAAATATTTCCTTTGCACTGGTTTGTCGGAAGTACTTTTCGCATCAAAAGAAACTGGTTTGACCCTGATTTCTTTATTAATATGGCAAATAAACAGGGCAAACTGAGTACATATAAAAGATTTAAAACCTATTTGACATCTCAGACAGGTATTATATAAACAGTTTCATGCTGGTTGGTTTTGAATACAGTTTACTGAAATGTAAAAATTAAATATACATGTATTCTCATTATGCATCAGGATCAAACATTTAATTCTATATCCTTTTGTTGGAAGCACAATAGAAATTAAAGCTCCCATTGCAATATGAAACTTAAAAATCGAGATTTTATAATGCCGTTAAATATGCTGATGTAAAATAGTTATTGCCTCGTTAATGCTGACCTAAAAGAGTCAAAAACTACCTTAAATAATATACAGACCTATTTTAGAAGTATACTGATTGGTTTAAGATAGGCTGTTGATTTAGTTTACTGTTGTTTCAACCATAGAAAAATGGACTCTTGCTTCAGATATATATATACTGTCAGTGGTAGATCTTGGATTTCGGCGGGTGGGGGGACCCAAACAATTTTTTGACCCCAACGACCAAAACAAAAACAAGCACCCCCCCCCCCAAAAAAAAATAAATAAATAAATAAATGAAATAAAAAACACGTTTGCCAAAAATAATTATTAAAAAAAAATATTCTAAACATGTTTTAAATAGAATATTGCCTGTATATAAGATACTGTGGATTTAGATACCAAGATGGGCATCGTTTTATACGTATGTTGCTTGAAAATATGAGATAGATTACATTATTGCTTGATGCATTATTACGTACACGTAAGGAATAAATACATACAAATAATAGCTGAAAAAAAAATCAGATTCTAGCTTTGTACAGAAGCACAAATGTGGCGGTGTTAAACCCTCCTCTTCATATCTAGGATTTACAAAGATAGAACATATATCAAAAGCAAGCAATAAATGATACCTGCAAAGTTTTTTTTGTCAATTAAAAAAAGATCATGTGCATAGCCTATTACAAAATGGAGTGCACAAAACATAAAGCTAGGGTAGTGCTATATAAGGGTAGTGTATATTTCGCGATCTATAATTATTCCAAAGCTTAGAGAGATATAAAGGAGGGGGCGTTAAGTTCCCATTTTGGCCCCCAAATTTGTTGAAAATAAAATATTGAATGAAGCTGAAACCTATACAAAAATTAATAAATATAGGTTTCAGCTTCATTCACGATGGGGTACAACATTCTATCAAATCGAGTTAGTGTATTGTCAAACTTTAAGAACAACCCGATTTGATTTAAAAAATAATTGTAAATATGGTGGCTTGTCTGTACCATCTCGTTCGGTCGTTTTGGTTGGGCGACAAAACGACGGAAACACAGAACGATAAACGATAAATCGATAGAACGACAAAACTCAATTTTAAACGCGATATAACGAGATAACGGCAAAACGAAACAACGTTATTTAAGCTCGACAAAACGCCATGCACAACGCGAAAAGAAAAGACAAGCGTGCTATTATTGTTTCAGTTTAAATGTGTTCGTACTGACACCTTCCTGTCATGTTAAGATTTTAATGATTATCCCTTCGTATTCTACTAATGTCTCATCTTCTGGGTATCAACAATTATAAACGCTTCTTACGTAAAACTAGAGTGTTAATATTAGTATTCGTAGCGGGTTTGGGCTTCCAAAATAAAGAACTGGTACAAGTGTCATACATGACCCAAAAGCCAAAAGTTACACTTTTTATCATGTAACAAATGCCATGAATTATTTATTACAGTGATGATTTTTGCCCTTGGATATTTAATACATGTATGATTTTGCGTAAAACTAATGTTTATTTAAAATATATGTACATAATTTAACAACCAGGAAGAGTCAAATGCAACAATATATATATCACTTTCCTGATGGAGAAGATAAAGGGTAAAACTATGAAAATATGTAACTTGAATCGAGTTCATTTCTCGATAAGTAACTTTCTTGTATGCTGACTCACAAAAAAAGACAATGTAATATGTACACTGAAATGTA
>JAOXYI010332707.1:0-10292 GCA_028566495.1 Lithophaga antillarum
AAGCTGATAGAACTTCGTTTCAAATGCGGTAATATCCCTTACATTTTAAACTATATCTTGTTCATTTTGATTACAAAGCTTTCGTTTAAAGTCCGGGAATTCGTTCTTTTAGTATTATAGATAAGAGATCATTATAACCAGTTCCATAGAATACTTGATAATTGTTTTCATCAAAGTGTATAGTAAAATGCTTTCTGATATTTAATCCTACGTGATCTCTCACAGTAGAATAATTTTATTACCTGTATTTTGGTAATAAGATATCATTAAAACATGCTCCAAAATAATATTGATACTAGTAGTTATCTCCACCAAAATGAGAAGTAACGAATTCGTCTGAATTTTTTCAAATATGTATCAATCCTCGTGATTTCTTGACAATTACCCTATGTAGTTCTTGCGCGATTTTGGTAATAATTACATGTGGTTATTAACTGCTCGTGGTTAATGAAGGATAACAGGTTCAGTCTGAACATTTCAGTAGTAGCGTTGATTGGTCTTGATTGACTGCATTGTAGTTTTACTTTTTCGGGTTTTTTTAGGTGAGGTAGACAGTCCTATTTTAATGTATTATCTTCTTAGATTCAGTTATCTGAATATTTACTTTTGTCATCGCATCATGCTGATCTGAAGTGACATGTCATTTGGTACTCTAAGGAAGTATATACATGTACTTGTGTTAGGTATAGTGAGTTCATTGAATTTTTATTAATCTTGAATCAAAGAATTATAAAATAAACACTTGTTTAGAAATTTACTGCTTTAAATACACAAAGTCTTGCATGTTTCTTGTAGTGAGTTTGATATACTACAATGGTTCTTATTTACACAGAGACAGATTGATTCAACTTTAGTTCCATACCACATAACTTATATGGTACAAACAAAATATTACATGACTTATTCTGTACCAAAACCTTTCTCGAAATACCACTAAACACAAATAAAAAAAGAAATTCAAAAAAAATGATACAGAAAACATGATTCTCCAGTTAAAAATTCCAGAAATATTTAATCTGACAAATAATGCATATTTCAACAAATAGTAGACAACAAATCCCGTTAAGCGCAAGATAAAATCGGAGAGTATACAAACAGTCTTTTGGTACTTCAAGGCCTATAAAAATGCTGTCTGTCGTAAGACCGGTTTAATCTTTCCTTGGTGCCGTCTTTGTGTGTAAGACAGTGGTTATGGATGTAGATGGACGGGCAAACATGTTTACTATTGTTGAGATAGCCATTTTGTTAAAGACCTTACCGCAAGCAAAAATCAACTATACTATATGTATTTCTAATTTAGTAAGGCACCCATTTTTATATTAGATTACTCAGTACAGAAATAAACAGGATGTCACATTTTTCCTTTCTGTGAACATTTACATGTAAAACGTTTCACGATTGTTAACTATCATCATTTGCCTTTAGATAGGTCAAGGGTAAAAATACTGAAATTAAATAATAATAAGTATATTTTAACAGGTCGTGGATTCGATCCTTGGCCGCGTCAAACCAAGGACATTAAAATTGGTGTTTGCTGCTTCTCCGCTGACCACGCAGCATTAAGGAGTAAAAGCAAAGGCTGGTCGGCTCGGAGTCAGAATAATGTGTCCGAGTGGGATGACATGTCTCCCTGCAGACTGTTACTTCTGTGAGCTAGCACTATAAAAATCCAATTCAGCGTGTTGGTCTAGTACAAAGCAAGATTCATATATCGTATCATGTTAATATGTTCTCGTCCTGAATATGATTGAAAGATTAACCACTGGACGTTAAGCATCCGTCCGTCATCATCATCATCATCTTTTTTTCACATTATTTACCTTCAAATAGAAACCTAAAATTTCATGGGAGAAATAATGGAAATTCAGAATCTAATTTTCTATGTTGTCACCTGTTTAAATGCGCCTATTTTGTTAATGACGCATTTCAATCATTCAAATATTTATTAAGTATTTTCATAACGAAATCAAATGTAAATAATCTCCTATCTGACAGCATTTCAACAGCGATTTTTTTTTATATAATAAGTTTAACAATACCGTTTTTAATTAAAGAATGGGGATATTTTCTTGGAATTTTCAAATATAAAATCCATCGACTGAAGTCGTACGTTTATGCGCCTGTCCAACACATAGGGATAACTTTTTTTCAGAGTCTTAAATCGTAGTCATATCTTATGTCCAAAACCACGTCAACAGATTAAAACCTGTAGCATCTTTTCACAACATAGTGCTTGTCCTATTTCCTTCCTTTTCTCACTTTAATTTTTATCTTTTGTCAGTTTAATTTTTATTTTCATTTTTGTCTGTCTGTTCCTTTTTCGAGTTTCTCATATTTTTCGCTCTTTTGGTTTCTCTCAGTTTCTGGGCCATGGTGGCCGAGTGGCTTGGATACAAACAATGTAGTTAGTCATATCTACTATTGATCACCGGCGCTTCAACACTGGGGTTGTGAGTTCGAACCTTGCTTATGGTGAGATGTACTTAAACCTTAATTGAAAGGATTGCCAGTTTCCTGCTGAAGGTCGGGGGTTCTCACCGGGTACTCCGGTTTCCTACCCCTATAAAAACTGGACACCAAGATAAAGCTGACAGATTGCTAAAAGCTGGCGTAAAATCCTAATCAATCAGTAAATCTCTTGCCATTTTTGTACGAGTTATGCCCCTTTCCCTACTTATTCATATTAGGCAGGAATGATGACAGACAAAACATGTCTTTCGAAGAAGAACGATTAATTTAACAGAATATATCATTCAAATGTGGCTGATGTCCGTTCCTATTCTTGGTTGCTGAGTTGCAATGACTTTAAGACATTCTGGATCAGTTGGAGGGACAGGAAAATCAAATTTGTACAGGGAATTTCCAGGAATGATCGGAGCTCCGTTATCGCGAGCTGGACTGATACGAATTCACTGCCTATTATGAACGTAGGACTGCAACTGAATTTGGATCAACTGAAACATTGATTTTCAACAAGATTTACAGGAGTCTCCTGACTACAAGTCTGAATATTTCTGTTCCTCCTTTGGGCAATATTCTCTCGATAATGTCTTCTTGAGAACAAAGTGAAAGGCTAGCACAGAATGGCCTATGCTATGACAATTTTAGAACAGGTGTTCCCTGTTTAATTGTTTAATTATAAGAAGTACACAACGATGTGTGAACTCGTAAGGATTAATCCGTTGTCCACTGCAGATGTTTTATAAGCCCTCTATGAAAGATGTAAACATGCATAAATATTGGAAGAATAAACACGCTTCTTTCAATCAGACATTTTATCAATGAAAAATAAATACTGAATTATAAACGGAAATTATGCTTCTCTTAATTCTTTAGAATGATGATAATGGTTTGCTCTTACGGCTTCACAATGAAAAGACAGAAAAAATCTTCAGATGAGCTAATTCATTTATATTTGCTAGTTTGATGAAAATGTCTGAACGATTTTTCATAAAACCACCACGAAAAAAGTTTGGGATTTCACTTTATCAACGTTTATCCGCAATACATAATTTATACATGTATTATTTACGAACGATGACAGTTTTTTCCTTCATTTTCCATTTTCAGAAATTTACCTAACAGGTTTCTGTATTATTAATTTATTATTAATTTACCCAAATGTAGACAAGTGCAAAATGTAGAAGGTGGGATTGTCTTTTTATTCCACTTTAAACGGCAACACACGAACATGCTATTATTTCCACTTTGAACCACGCGATTGTTTTATATTGATTACACAATATTAAACACATCTCGTTTTCAGTTATGTTTAGACTACAAAAATTTCTCAGATGTTTTCAGTTAACAATAATTAGCTAGTCTGATGTAAAATTCAAATCCGCAGTTGTAGATAGTTTAGTTTGTTGCGCTATAACTGTTAATCGGTAGAAATTTTACATGACTTTTGGGTAATGTAAATCGTTTAAGCGAACCGAAATCGCCGTCACGTGCACAGCGATATAAACTACAAGTCTAAATTGGGATATAAGTTGAATATCAACTACCTCCGTACCTACTAATATCATTCTTTCGATGCTACAACCTTATTACAAACTGAGAGACTAATGACTAAAATAGTTAAACTTAACGGATATCTAAGACTGCAAGGCGATGCACCTAGCACCTCTTTTAAGAAAAATTTGGAATGACCAATTAAATCAACAGAAATCTCAGTTTTTCGAAAGAAGCTTCCATTTTAACATATTCAGCTAATTCCAGTGTAAATACATATAACTGAAATAGTTTTCTCTCCATATTTATCGAATGGCTGTGATCACAGAAGATAGAGAGAACCACTGTAATGTTTTTCAAAAAAGGACTTACCACAGAAACATACATAGTTTAATTCAAATTCATTATTTGGTTTCAGAGGCGAGGATTTAATGCTAAAAATACACACTTTATCGATTTTCTAGTTATAGAATGATCTATTTATGACAATTGTGATGGTGTCTTTCTTTCTATTAAAAATATTCTTTTTTACAAAGTTTTCAGATATTTTCCCGTATAAAAACTATGTAAAGCAAAAGATCTGCAATGACAGTGCCTTGGGGTTCCGATAGTTACAGATCTGATAAAGGATCATTCCGTAACCCTGTAAAGTCTTGGTTCATTTGCTCCACGGCATCTGTCAATATTTAAAAACAATAATAATATTTGATGATATTAGATTTATCATTCAATCTATTATTCTTCATATAAACTGGTATCTTAACAAGAACCTCCATGGCTACAAATTTAGGTTCCAGTCTGTTCGACTTTTCGCCCCGTCCGTCATCGTCAATTATCCGCAACACCTCATGAACAACTCATGGATTTGAGCCAACTGTTACAGAATTCCTTAATATTCCCTTGTTTCCAAAGCACTCATTTTTAGTGGGTTTCTGCAGATTTTAGGTGAAAAATACATAAATTATTGTACAGTAGAGCTAGTTACATGTAGTGTGTTATGCACAATATCTAATGAAGCGATGAAAATAATTCAACAGAATTTTCGGATAGTTGTGCATTACGAATAAGTGCCTTCTGCTTTATTTTTTCCTGAAATTAAACAATCCACAAATAGATCTTTTTTGTACACAACATACTATAACATTCAATCTACAACTGAACCATTTAATAAATTGAAACAACACATTCAGATAATTTGTTGATAATGAATTCTACGCATTATTTACATTTTATAATATTTGTCATGAAACTGAATCGTCTGTCTAGATTTCTAGTAAGGGACTCAAAATGGAGGTACAGATTTTTTCCTAAGGAACTACATGTAAATACTATTGAATGGAACTTAAAAATAAGGTTTATAAATTAGAACTGACAAAGAAAACTGAAACGTGAGGACGTTTCATTTACCTAACTTTTCAATGCGACATTGAAGAAACACCACTAAAGTTTTTGCATAATTGAATATGCTCGATTTTTCGGAAGCGTAATCAGTCTATAAATTATCCTACATTACAACAGTTGCTGTATATCATGTAGAAGACTTGACATATCACAAGGCTTTAACATTAAAATTCGCAATTAAGGGCATGTATCTTAGAAAATAAAGACAATTTATACGGCTTTGTTTGGTCAAAAACAAAAACAATTACATATCAAATCGCCGATTTACTATGTTTTTTCCTTTGAGATGAAAGACACAGTCAAGTAGCTAGATAAATATATGTTTTCTTCCATCAATATACTGTGACAGAAGCAGTAGTATTTTCAGTTCGGTATAGAACAACATCCAATTATGGAACTGGTTTGAGCTAGATATCCAGAGTAGTCAACCGAGAGGGATTGTTCCCGAGAGATAACAACTTCTCAAGGAGTGAGGTCTAGCTCAAATTAGGAAAACAAATATATTTTGCAAAACCGAAAAGATTTTATTTTATTTATTTATCTATTATTATTTTTGCTGACAAATAAGACGAATAAGAAGGACAAAATCCTCAGGAGTTAAAGTTTTTGGTCCTTTACAATGAAATATTCCTGCAGACAGCTGATTTGATCGCACTGTAGTGTTACTAGAGTCCTTTTTGTCCAATATTCAGACATTGTTATTGTTTTTTGAATGTGCAAATCGCATAGACGGTGCCTGATCTGCAAACTAAGCTATGGTGACGCAACCACTGTTCACAGACAACGTTTGCACCTATCTGTCTTGTTAGGGATATCTTGGGCTACAATATATCAATGCGGTGACAATAGAGTTGTCCCCCCCTTCCACCCCGACGCCGGTTCATTTAATATAAAAACATCCAAATTATCTTTCGGCATGTGCTTGTCTTTCAACAGGCTATAGCATGTTCACAAAGCAAAATATAACAATGGCATGTTCCAAAGCCTGGTCTGTTCTTATTGGTCTTGTCTAGTCCAGTCTGGTCTCAAATTAGTCTGGTCCCAAAAATTAGTCTACACATAGTTATAGGTACACGAGATTAAAAGTTTAAAAAGTATGGTGGGGCACGATTATTCGTTCTGAAGTGATGAAAATAGGTCATATGACGTGTCAGAATAGCTAAACAGAAATCGATGAGAAACTAATTTTGTTTTTAATTGGCATTATATCAATATAGCAAAAGATGTTATAGGTATTTACAGTTTACAAATTGTATAATTTAGCATTCATTTAAATGAAAAAAGAATATTTGATAAACGCTTTATTTCATGACGAGTTCTGGCGCTATAACTATAACAGACACATTCAAAGAATGAAAAATTGAGACAAAAGCTGAATTAAGATTTGGTCTGTTTAAGTCATGAATGTAACAGTTGTTTTCCAGTCGTTCCGTTGTTTTTGATGATTGAGCGTTTTCTCGGTTTTATCAGTGTTTATTTTGACTTTCCCTTTTGAAATTGCATTGGACTTCGGTATTCTTACTTATACATTTACTTCCTGTGTACATCTCATCAAAATTTATGCTTATTTTTCAGATGTTTGAGACGTAAAATTGTTTTTAAATTCCCTTGTTTCTATGTCTTAAGAACAAATGTTTTGAAAACGATTTTCTGACGATTTTAATTTACTGTAAATGTAGCTTTGTTCAGGATATTTTAGTTATTGAAACAAAATAGGAAAATGAATTGCACCTTACTTGTGAATGAAAGTTTTATGACAAAATACAAAGTTAAATATAGTTCTGATTCTTCAAAGAAAAATCAGCGGTTTTTCACTCGAATTAGGATCTGACTTTGATCTTGTCAACCTGATAAAAGTGTCAACTTTAGCTACTGTTTCAACTGATACATTTGTAACCAGGATCTCTAAAACTTAAGTACATTACAGATACATGTAAGCCATATCAGCATAATTGACAGCTAAGCCATCTGGTAATTATCAAGTGAAATTGTAATGATATTTTAGTCTAAACCAGAATCAAAATTGTTTGATATTTTGCCTTTACTACTGATGTTAAATATTTAAATAACAATCAAATGTACAAAGTGCAAGAAATTCATTGTTTAAGGTTTATGGTCATTTTCAACCACTTTTCAGCTACAGCGTGACAACCAGCCTTGCTGGGAGAGGAAAGTCAAGACAGCTATATCCAGCTGATCGATGACACCCCCAGCCTTGGGTAGGTATCTAGATAAAGCTATTCTTCTTATTGAATAAATTCAATATTTTTGAATTTTTTCCATAATAGGGATATGACGCCCATGGGGGCTTAACTATAGAAGATAGACATACAGTATAATTGCATTTTTGTTCTCTGGAAGATGTTCTACAAAATGACTATAGCAAAAATGGTAAAAATTTGGACCCCTAACGCTGGGCAGCCACTCACAGCCAGGAGCCTACTTGCAAATGTGCAAAATTCCTAGAATTGAACGACCAATATTTTGGGACAAAATGAATCAAATATCTTGCATACACTGAATGATATTTGAGGATCAAAAGTCAGGACATGACCTTGACCTTTTACTTTTTAGCATAAATGAAGGTCATGACTCATAGAGGTCAATGGTGATGACCCCAGCTCTATATAACTTTAAATTGTCAAGTTATAGTGGTGAAATGGTCTGAACAAACATACCGTATAGCGGTTTTTTTTTTTCGCGGGGTGTTAATTTTCGCTTATTTTAGCGGATAAACAAAAATTGCCAGAATAAATTCCGCCAATTTTTATGCACATGTGCGGTACGGTTCTCTCAAACGCTTTATGTATTTGGCTTCCCAATATTTTTGGTCTCGGGCGTGCCTGAAATTGGTATCATACGTTTATATTTCTAATAGCTATAACGTTGCGGGAACGTTTTTTTATTTTTACGGTCGGCAGGTCTATAACGGTACATGTATACGGTATCAGGGGGTGTAACTCGTACAAAAAGTAATTGATTTATAAATAAAAGGAGGAGGCACAATACCATAATTCTCTCTACATTTTGGACCAGGAGTCAATTCACTGTGTTTTATAGTTTCGGAGAAGAAGATGGTACAAACAAAGGTAAAAAAATTAGAATGTGACCTTGACATTTAACCTCTAACATGTTTTTCAATGTCAAAGATAATGAGGGATAATAGTGAAGGTCCCTTACCTTTACGACTTACCGTTCGTGCGTTTGAGTGAAAAAATTGTTCTGTCAAGAATATAAAGGAAGATAACTCCCATAAGAAACCATCGGATTCCCTCCGAACACAGAAAACATAATTACAGTACATGATTCTTAACAATTTGGACCAAGTTTCGTTTCAGTATTTCTGATGGTGTCAGAGTGGTAACAGAAAAAAAGGTTTTCGGTATTCCATTTTGGAAAAGTGAAAGAAAAGAAAAATATCTTCAGAAGAAAATACAATAAGGTTTTCACTAAAGTGAAACACCTTAATTACAAAGTCTCTAGACCAAATGAATTATTGACTACTATTATAAAATGAAACACATGCTAATTTCTTTTTTAGTTCCTATTTACAATGCAGCATACAAGTACTCTATAGTGAAATACCATGTACATTTTGTACATATCTGTGGTAATTTTACATTAAATAGCATACACAAATGCAAAATCATATGCTCTATACTTAATACCCTTTAAATAGTTAATAACAAGGACAGATGGAAAAAGTAATTCCATAAATTATGAGATGTCTTGTAAAACGTTTTAATTTTAAGAATTTCATAAACAGTAATAAATCATTCAAAAATAAAATGTTTGTTTTAGTACTGTTTGCGTCAATAATCGTCTCTAATGACTTTTAAGTTGACCTTTACGTTACATTTACCTTTGAAATTATATTTGTATAGCTGTTTGAAAAAATAATGAATTGCACTTCATTTACTAAGCCAACCAGTTTAATGCATATAATAAAACAAACGACACAACGGACAAAACTATAAATACTATAACATACAAATAATCTAAGCAATTAGAATTTCCAATGCATCCAGTTTTACGGAAAGTAACTTGTTCCTGCTTCCGAAGTCATGTCCAAGGAACATATTTGTTAGGGAATAATATATTAAATAGTCAGCATTTGTTTATTCATATTTTCATTTAAAGAAAGACCTGATTACAACACCTGTTGCAAAATAAAATTCATTTTCTATTAAATCAGATTATTTTCATTTGCAAATAAACATTTCATTTCGGGGTGCTTCAACGACTAGCAACACTGATATCTGAAATCTTTTAGCGATCAAATTATGATTCAGTACAAAAAGTAAACAACTAAATTAAATGAAATGCCAGTCAAAGGAATCGGACTATTTAACCATAAGAATGTGTAACCACAAAAGAGTTATCAATTACTAACCAGATCAAATACATGTATCTACAAAACTTATACCTAGTGAAAAGCATGAAATACGGTATGTCGTAAAACGATTTACAGTTGACAACTAAGATCACATGTGTCTTTACTCAATACAGAGCTTCTATATATCTATAGCTAGACGGATTTACCGAAGATTGTCAAAACATATTTTTATAATGGCCACTTTGGAGCAATAATACGTCTTCTAGATGGTTTATGAAATAAAAGGAAAATATGCTATATTGTTTACCATATTCAAATCAGTTTGCTTTTAGTCGTAAATTGTTTTAGGTCTCGTCTCCAGACGTTCTTAGATTGGTTTTTACACTATAAAATGAAAAGTTAAACAGGGAATGTCAGCAATCTAGCTAAAAACTATAGAACACTACTGTCTACTCTAATAAAAGAACAAAAAAGACACAAAGACAACCACTGATAGTCTGAGTCCTGGCTTGGGACAGGCACATAAAATGTGGCGGGGTTAAACTAGTTTATGAGATCTCAACCCTCCCCCTAAATATTCAGACAATCCGTGGTGAAACAC
>JAOXYI010333147.1:0-10290 GCA_028566495.1 Lithophaga antillarum
TTTATCACTGGAGGATCATTCTAGGCCAGTATTTATTAAGGTATTTTAAGTTTATCACTGGAGGATCATTCTAGGCCAGTATTTATTAAGGTATTTTAAGTTTATCACTGGAGGATCATTCTAGGCCTGTATGTATCAAGATATTTTATCACCACTGTCCTTGAGTTTTGGAAAATAATAAATAAATAATCATAGTAATAACTGTTTCCGAGTGTCTAAGAGACTGACCATTATATTCATGTAAGTGTAAAAAATTAAAATTTATAATTCAAACCCTCAGTAATCTAAATATCTGCTGTGTAAATCAAATTTTGATGTTATATTAGTGTATAGTTAACCAACTGTTCAGTTTTAAGGTAAAAGTTTTCCCCTAGTGATGTTTGATTTAGGCAGATTTTATTGTCACATGTATATTGTTCTAAAAATTAGTCATGAAACAAAATTTGTATAATTGATTATCAAAAGATGAAATAAGCAGATTTGGAGATCAAAGTGTGAATACGTCCAGAAGTTGTCATTTACAAAGCAAAGATTATATATGTACAGAGGTGATCATCGACAAGGCAAAGATAATATTTGTCCAGAAATGGTCAACGAAAAAGCAAAGATCATAGGTGTCCAGAAATCGTCAGTGACAAAGCAAAGATAATATGTGTCCAGAAATGGTCAGTTAAAAAGCAAAGACTATAGGTGTCCAGAAATGGTCAGTGACAAAGCAAAGATAATATGTGTCCAAAAATGGTCAATGAAAAAGCAAAGACTATAGGTGTCCAGAAATAATCAGTGACAAAGCAAAGAATATATATGTCCAGAAATGGTCAGTGACAAAGCAAAGATTATACAAGTCCAGAGATATTCAGTGACAAAGCAGAGATTAGGCATGTCCAGAAGTGGGCAGTGACAAAGCAAAGATTATTTGTGTCCAGAAATGGTCACTGACAAAACAGATACCTGTCCAGTGATAGTAAGTGGTAAAGCAAAGATTATTCGTGTCCAGAAGTGGTCAGTGACAAAGCAAAGGTTGTACACCTCCAGAGATATTCAGTAAAAGCAAAGACTATATGTGTCCAGAAATGGTCTGTGACAAAGCAAAGACTATATGTGCCCAGAAGTGGTCAGTGACAAACAAAGATTGTACATCTCCAAAGATGGTCAGTAACAAAGTGAAGATAATATGACCCGTAATGTCATTGAATGGAGGCGACATGAGAGTTTTTGTCATGGTTGATACAATTTTCCACTAATGTTTTAAATTGGCATTGTGCACATTCTATGGTTCTGAAGATTGTAATTGATAGAAAATGTCAAAATTGTGCAATTTCTGTAAATTGACCAGAAATGAAAAATATGGTTTTAAAGAGAATTGATTTATTTATTATTGGCATAAAAAGCAGTAAATGATTTAGATTTTTTTTCTAGCCCACACATCATAAAATAAAATTAGTATGTTTGTCAGGTTGTATGTCACCAGCAATCAATAGCTGTAAATCTACATAAGATAATAATCGATCAAGAAATTCTGTGTGTTGATAGGAAGGGAGCAACAGGTTATGTCTGTTCCTTGTAAATCAGTAGAAATGTGATGAAGTTGTCTACAGTAAATTACGAATTTTCTTAGGCATTTTTTATGAATATCTAATTCTTGTTTTGTTATTTATGAACAACACAGTGGTTATTTAATAAAAGCCTAATTTATGCCCCCTGATCTCCAACTCAATGTGACATGACCTTGTCTGAATTCAATCATGTCTATCATACTAAAGAAAAGCTATACTTTCCAAATATTAACATTGTTTACACAACTATTTTTCTTTCAGCATGTGAAAAGTAGTCAATTTTTATTTTCATTACTCACAAGTAGATGTGTATTGGGTATTGAAATAGATCTAGACTATATTCCAGTCCAAATGAATAAAATTACCTATTGACATTGTCCAGAAGAATCATAGACTTCATGGGAAATTGATATTAATTAAATCGTTAAAGCAGATCAAAGGGTGCTTCTATGTCTTCTTTGTACCGGATCAAATAATACAGGTGTAATACTCTGAAAAAGTAATGTTGAAAAGAGATTTAGGAATGTTGGAAGTCATGAATTTCATGAAAACAATAATTAAAGATTTCATGTTTTAATTAAATGATTTTTTTTTCATATAATAGCATTAATTTCATTTTAGTACATCGTGCTGTTGAACTATATGTGTATACAAATTTAGGAACATTGGTTGAGATATTGTAGATGTTACTGTGACTGTAGCATGAAGAACAACAATCAAACTACTGTCTCATGTACACTTTACCTTGTATCATGTTCTGTGTCAATAAATCTGGCCATATATCCCATGTGACCTTTCCACACACTTACCATTCAAATACACCAGTAACTATGTAACATTAAAAAGAACTCTGTGTCAGTAGAATGAGAAGAATACTGAAGTTCATAAGTCATATGTATCCACAGGACAAGACAAGGCCGTTACCAACAAAGGATCAAACATAAACAAAATGTAGAAGCAAAACACAGACACAACACTGAAATCAAAAGCTAGGACAATACAAACTCCCAAAAAATCAGGAGAGAAATCAGGTTCTTCGGAAGGGTAAATCAGCCTATATGCATATTTATTGATGAAAAAGAGAAAAAATAACAAGCAAGGATGATCACTATTTACCGTATGTCGGGAATGTTTTGCATGTGTCTATTTTTCGCAAAAATTATACTTCACCAAATATTCCCACATACGTACTTTATATTCAGAGTCAATACAACATTATCATACATCGTGAAAATTTAACTTGACTGTTTTGGCCACATATCACAAAAAAATCCCTACACGAAAATAACACGATATATGGTAATTCCTTTCAAACTTTATTTTGGCTGATTTGAACTAGTAGGAGTTGTTATTGATGATTCTGATGTATATTTTCTCTTCAACAGAATATTTAGTATTAGGAAACCTGTATAATTCCGGACAAAATCTATCTATTAATCTTTCCTAAGAATTCCTTTAACAGTATGACAAAAACTTTCTGATTAGTATGTAGTGCATGCAGTTTAATAGGAAAATTGAAAATTAGTAACAGATCACATCGGAAAATTACGTAACATTATGAGATCAATGTTCTTAGATAAAAGGAAAGTATTGCAATTTATTCCTAGAAAACAAGCCAAGAAAAAAATATCAGTTAATTGTAAAAGCAAATAAGGGTTTTGAAGTAAGCAAAGAATGGTACATTTATGTCCATGAAAAAATAATTGTCACATTTTCATTACTGAAGAATTCAGATGAATTATCCTCAGTGGATGTTTTATGTCTAATAAGGCAAGAATTTGCAGTATTTGGTTTAGAATGAAACAATGATTAAATTGCTGTGAGCCATATTTCAGTGACAAACTGATTTTCTACCATCTCAGGGAATGGGGTACCTATTTGAAAGCCTCTCTTTTTGCAGAGAGAAATGGTAAATTAGCTGTTGGTCCTATGGGAGATGTAAAAATACCTTTCTACTCTGATTACTACTGGTTACAATTGGTCTCTTGTTCTCTGTTGACCATTGGATAAAAAGATAATTCTTGCCGATAAATTCTATTGTAAAAAGGCAACCTGGAGTTGCATTACAGTTTATCTGCAATTTGCCAAAGCCATTCACTGAATAAATATACAAGAATCAATAATTAAGCTATCTGTTTAATTACAGGAGAAATAAATTCTACTGCATCTCATGAATTACAATATCACTCCATTCTTGGTAGTTAGAATTTTATTGACAAAAAATACCTTTCTGATTAATGAAGTATTGTAAATATTTTCCTGTGATCAGTGAAGCACAGAAAATACCTTTCTGATCAATGTGAAGCAGAGAAAATACCTTTCTGATCAGTGAAGCAAGGAAAATATCTTTGTTGCAGTTAGGAACCAAAGTCAAATACTTTCTTGTTTTCCGTTTGCCTAACAAAGTTGGCATGGGGACATAGCATTTTGTTCGTTTGTTAATCCCTCCATCTGTCCCGGTTCAATTTTGCATTTAGGTCCATTGCAGTAGTACTAGAACCTGTACAACAATGAAACTTCATATGCAGATACAGGTTGGATAGTCTTAAGCCACCCTATAAGAAAAGATCATCTTGACCTACATTTTACACTTCAGTGACTCTTGTTAAGTTTTGCACTAAGGTCCATTTCTGTTGAACTATAACCTGTACAACAATGAAATTTCATCTGTAGATACACCTTGTTTAGTTCTGAGCCATCCTACAAGAGTTACATTACCTTGACCTACATTTTATGCTTCAGTGACTCTGGTTAAGTATTGCACATAGGTCCATTTTTATTGTACTAGAAGCTGTACGAGAATTAAACTGCATATCTAGATACATGGTGAATAATTCTAAGCCACAGGACAAGAATTGTGTCACCTTGACCTATATTTTACCAGTATGCTTCAGTGACTCCTATTAAGGTTTACGCTTAGGTCTATTTCTGTTGAACTAGAACATGAAACTTCTTTTGCAGATACATCCTGGACAGTTCTAAGCTATCCTACAAGAATTTTGTTACTTTGACCTATTTTTACACTTCAGTGACTGTGGTTAAGTATTGCACTGTCCATTTCTGTGGTACTAGAACCTATACAACAATGGAACTTCATCTTTAGATACCGGTACATCTTGGATAGTTCTAAACCACAGGACAAAAATTGGGTCATCTTGGCCTGTATTTATGCTTGAGTGGCTCTGTTTACATTATGTGCTTAGGTCCATTTCTGCAGTACTTATTGGAACCTCTACAACAATGAAAGTTCATATATATATACCTGGTAGATAGGTCTCAGATAGTTCTAAACCATACTTAAAGGATTGGGTTACCTTCACCTACCTTTTGTTTCAGTGGCACTGTTTAATTTTTACACACATATTGATTTCTATGGTAGTAGATTTCATATCAGAATGAAACATATGACATGTCTTTGATAATTCTAAACCAGCTAACAGGAACTAGGGGACCTGAAGGGTGTTAAACCATTGCATGAGCATTCGGTTGTGTTGAGCTATATTTTGTGCTTAGTGAGTTTGGTTTTATGTTTAGTTCTGTATCTTGGTTTTTCAGAATTTGTACAGCAATAACATTTTAGTTGTGGATACGTATGTGATAGTGCTAAACCAGGTTCATATTGATCTTTGTTTTATGATCAACACTGGAGGCAAGGGCAGCGATGCACCATTTACTCATTATTTAGAAGTCAAGGGTCACATAGAAAGCAAAGTAAAATACCTTTCTAACCCAAAGTGTCATGTGAGCTGTTGCTATCACTTGGCATCCAGGTCATCATCTGTTGTTGGTCATGAGCTTTTTTTCAAATTTTGATATTCTTCAGAGCTTTGGGCCATAATAGGCTCAGATTAGCTGAAATTTTAAAGATCTTATCAGAAACTGCAGGGCCAATTAAAATGAAATTCTTCATGGCTGATCCTTGCAAGCATTGTTATTTTTTATCCAATTGAAGATCCAAGATGGCCATCAGCAGGGTACATAGTTTAATATAGGACCCTATGAGAAATGTGTCAAAACATCTTGTTTTTATCAGAAACTACTGGAACCATTGTATTACACCTTCTAGTGGTGCAGAACACAATAACTTGCTCATCATCGAAGCAAAGTAGAGTACATTTCTGGTCATTGAAACAGTGTACAATACTTTCTGATGATTGAAATAAAGTACAATACCTTTCTGGTCATTGAAGCAGAATCCTATACATTTTCCGGTCAATTAAGCACAGCACAGTATGTATTTGATCACTGAAGAAAAGTAAAGTACCTTTCTGATGGCTGAAATAAAGTACAATACCTTTCTGGTCACTGAAAGAAATACAATATATTTGTGGTTACTGAAACAAGTACAATATGTTTCTGATCACTGAAACAAGTACAATATATTTCTGGTCACCGAAACAAGTACAATATATTTCTGGACACTAAAACAAGAACAGTATGTTTCTAGTCACTGAAACAAGCACAATATGTTTCTAGTCACTGAAACAAGTACAGTATATTTCTAGTCACTGAAACAAGTACAACATGTTTCTGGTCACTTAAACAAGTACAATATGTTTCCAGTCACTTAAACAAGTACAATATGTTTCCAGTCACTGAAACAAGCACAATATGTTTCCAGTCACTGAAACAAGCACAATATGTTTCTAGTCACTGAAACAAGTACAATATACAGTTGAACCTCAGACTCGAAGGGACCATCCAAATTAGTTCGAGAAATGCATGGTGTTCAAGTCATTGATGGCAGATGAAATGGAAAATGTACTTGTGGGACTGAAAAAGTGGTTCGAGAAATGGGTTCTGTTCGAGCCATCAGTGTTCAAGCTGTCGAGGTTTGACTGTATTTCTTGCCACTGAAACAAATACAGTATATTTCCAGTCCTTTAAGCCAAGTATAATATGTTTCTGATCATTCAAACAAAGTGTCAATACCAGTGTGACCATTTAAGCAGAGTACATTACCTTTCTGAACATTGAAGAAAAGATACAATACCTTTCATATCACTGAACAAAGTACAGAGCCTTTCTGATCACTGAAGCAAATTACTAAATCTTTCCAGTCATTGAAGAAAAGTTATGTCTGTCTGGACAGTGAAGTTTAATATTACTTTTATGGTCATGGAAGAAGTATATAACTTCTGTCTAAACAGTGGAAAAAATATCAGACTTCTCCCAAATTAACAGCAAAATGATGTAAAATAACTCTTTATATTCAGGAAGTAAGCAGTTGATGTAACAAGTAAAAATCTTTTCTGTCCAAGTAATCAAAAATACTTTTGTCTGATCAGGAAGTAGTTAAAACTATTGATTGACAAAGAAAATTAGAATTCTGTAGTTTGAAGACCTTAGACACAGACACCCCCTACTTCCGGAAACAAGAATACATGTTGTAAAGTTTTGGATCAACAGTACCTGCAGGTTATAGAAGCTCCTTCACTAGGGTATAAGATACCACCAGAGAAACAAACGAAGTAATTACCTTGGAAACAATTCATAGCAAAATAAACTGTCTTTGCCAGTCAAAGAAACAGTGTAAAAATTCTTGTCTGTGCCAGTGAACAGAAGAAAATACCTCTGTGCCATCTTAAAACTAATTAGTTAATTAGATAGAACATTTGTTTATTTTTATGTTCGTAACTTATGCATGTCTTTGTATTAATCACCATTCCATCAAAGTCACTGCTATGCTGCAGGTCTGTTGAAATGGTATATACTTTGGTGTACAATTTGTCACATTACAAAAAAACAAAATAATACTCAAATTCATCTTATCAATGTAACTATACTGTGTATTGTAACATTTCAATAATAAACATTTACAATTACTGACACAAATGATTACATATGGGGAATTTTGGATTTCAAATTTTCCTGTCAGAATTTATGTTTAATTTACTAAATCATAATCAGTCTTCATCTGGACAAGTTTCTTCTTTTATATATTTCATTTGCTAAATTGCAATCAGTTTTCATGAAACTTAATCTAGATAGTATAAAAAGTTACCGTATAGTGGGTAATTTTCGAAAGCTCAAATTTTCACGCTTTTGTATAAAATATGGGGTACATAATTTTAGCGACTATGTGATAGCCGCGAATAAAGCGAAAATTAGAACCTCGTGAAAATTAGCCGCTATACATTATTATGTAAGCAGTATAGAGCATCATAATGCTATGTCCAGTTTATTGTTTTCTTGATGTATTTGTTGTATCAGAATTTTGGTTTAAATTTTTTACAGCTTCATTTTCATGGGTAGTAGTCACAAATCACTAAACTTTCACCTGTAAGTTGAATTCATGCTTGACTAAGGACATTTCACTGAACTTCAGATTTACCATTTACTTAACAAAGGTCAATTTATATTCTCATGGCACTCCAGATTCTTCACCAAAAAACTTGTTGTCATATTATAGTTAAAAAGTTGTTGAAAGTGGTGTTTAACCCCAGTAAATCAATTTTAACTAACAGTATAACATGCAGATTTTATTATAGTAGGTCATCATGACCTAAAACCATAGCATCAGTAGATCTTTTCTGACCTAAATTTCATACTTCACCTATTTCGTTCATCTATAACAAATTGATTGTTTAGTTTGTGGTTTTATTTATTCATGAAAGAAATTCCTGTGTGATTTCTCTGTAATTTTTGTACTCCCAGAATAATATTAAGAATTACTGACGTTAATGAGCTTCAACAATGGTTGATATCTGCCTGACAAAATATGATTACATCAACAGTCATCAGAATTCATTACAACAGGGGTCTTGATGAGGTACGTTTCACCCGACATTAAATCACGTTATCACAAATGGAGTGAAGCTGACAGAGAATATAACTCTTTAAGCTTAAAAGTCTACCAAAGTAGTTGAAGTGACGAAGGAGTTGAAGCCACGTCAGAATTACTGATTTTAATTTTACCTCCTAGGATACATTTTAGTAAAAGACACGACATCACTGATATTAATCTTGTAATGATTACAAGGCTGCCATCTTCACCAGTGTGTGAACTACGTAATAGCTTATTTCTTAACAAAAATTACAATCCTGTAGACTCTTTTCTTCAGTAATTGCACATTTATACTGTAAGGGGTTGATGGCAATACTTGCAGACTTGAAGAACTAATGATGTAACAATACAACATTTCTACACAAAAATTACCAAGTGCAAATAGATCACTTTTGCAGGCAAACAAGACTTGTAGTAAATTGATCTACATTATGTACTCCTTTTCTTTAGAAATGTAGGGTGTATTTAGTTTATTTATGTCAATCAACTGTGAACATTTATCACAGTTGGCAAAACATTGTTTGTGAAAGTTAAATTGACTGACAGATTGATTTGGGCCTAACACTTTTGGAAATTTTTCAGCTGTCATGGTAACCAGTTTTGTTGCAGGAAGTCAGTATACCTGGAGAAACTATATACACTGACCTTCAGCAAATAACTGATAAACTTTGTCTAATAAGTTGAGAGTGGAACGCACCTTCCAAAGTATGGCGTGAACTCGCAACATAGAGGTGATAGGCTACAGTGATCTGTACATGTAGATGCGATCAACTGGATTACTGAGGCCCTGATAAATAATGAACTTCATTTTCATGAAAACTGCAATATCATCCAAGACAATGTTTATCTTTCTTGAACTACATAGACCTTTAAGAAAAATATTTTAAATCACAGGTAAAATCGGGCAAAACTCAGAATCAAACTGGAATTTTGAATAGTTTCACAGTTTGAAATTTCTTCCTGTTGATTTTTGAATCTCAGTGTTGTCTAGTTATTGTTCCAGATTGTCCCCTTATTAGCATTCTTAGTGAAGAGACAGTATTTGAATGCCTCCATTTTGTGTATATGGTAGCTAAGAACTATACAGTCATTTACCCTCTACAATGAGTGGGTATTTTTCAGATTGAGGTTGGTGCCCTTTAGTAAGTATTCTGATATTATATCATGGTATTTGACATAAATACTCAAATATCCCAGGATGCATGTTCATGCCAAATGCAGACGTTTGCACTTGAAAGTTGAACTTCATGCATATGTGCAGATTGATTTGTGCCAAATTTAAGTCATACTTGCAGTTTGTAAAAATGATATTCATGCAACCACAACTAAAATGTTGAACATTAAATTAAGAGAAAATAATTATTAAAGCACTATCATATGCTAAATAATTTGATAATGGCAGAAAAGGCGAACACAGAAATCAAAGATATGAAAGTGAATATAGTTAACAAAATTACTATTTCAAGTATGCAGTATGATTACACCTTTCTTCTAACATTTCTGCACCAAAACTGGCTAAGTACAATGTTTGGAGAAGAAAACGCCCTATCTAGATTTGTAAGATATCTTCTGAATAGTGTCAAAGAGTTCTGCTACTTGTACCAGTAATATGAAATATGATTCAATTCTGAAAGGTGGAACAAGCCAACTTTTTTGTACATGTAGTTTTGTGCTGTCAGAATGTTACTTAGATGAGGAATGATAAACAAAAAACAAAAGAAAAAAACATAAGGTCACAATTAATTAATTCTTAGATTTTCATCCCTCCCCACCCCTATTTTTAGCTCACCTGACCCTAAGGGTCATGTGAGCTATTGCCATCACTTGGCGTCTGTCGTCCGTCGTTAGCTTTTCACATTTCAATCTTCTACTCAGAAACCACTGAGCCAAATGGAACCAAACTTGGCAGGAATGTGCATGAGAAGGTCCTCTATAAAAATTATGTTT
>JAOXYI010333257.1:0-10289 GCA_028566495.1 Lithophaga antillarum
TTCCAAAATTTGGCTGAGATATGATTTCTCGAAATACACATACTGTGCCTCATATTAACTTTGGTATCTGTGATGCTATATATTACTTGTCTCTTTGCCAATAAACAATCAGATATACCGAACTTAATTTTGTGCACAATATGCGCATTTCAATAATTAATGTTTCGTTAGTTGTGCACGAAGCCGAATATTTGGAAAACCAAAGAACACCAAAAGCTGAAGAGCAGACAAAACCAAAATGTCCAAAAAGGTACAACCGAAACCGTTTAAGAATACCTTTGCTAAGTAATGTCATATTTAGAGGAAAATGTTACGATGAAGCCAACCTAATATAGGTTATTTAGTAAACACATACGTTTTAAATTAGTTTTATATCACTATTGACAACATCTCCAAAATCTTAAATTTCATCTCCGAAATACTGCAAACCTTTTCTTTCTTAAATTGTATATCCCAGCCAAAATGTAAATCATCTAAAATGTTGCTTTCGACACTCCATTTACAATAATTACGACTTGATATGCATTGAAAGTTTTGTTGGAGAAAATATGTAAAACATGCAATCAGAATCAATGAAGTTAATGCATATGATATTTGTTGTACTTAATTAAGTCTCTCTAAGACTGCAAAATCGGAAATTTTTCCATCATCATTAGTCAAATATAACACAATTCTAAGAAACCATGGCGTAATCTGAAACAGAAAAATTACCATTCAAGGCCAGAAAAAACTGTTAATCAATGCATCTAATCAAATGTGCATAGTAACAAATTTAGGAGCATTTCTTGTTGATTGCTTTCAGTTTTGCTTTTGTAGACACATTTCCGCAGCATTATAATTATAATATTTATGAGGAAATATTTTGAAATGTAATTTACACTTTTACTTTGTAAAGCGGAATAATACTTAACAATTATTTTTTTCTCGTAAAGTTTGGGCACGTGGCGACAACTCGGAGGCAATATATCTATAGATGTATTAGTAAAACACAATTCTAATTTAAAAAAAAAATCTAATGAAGTCGTTTAAAGGAAAATTATTATACGACTCCTCTCAAAAAATAACAACAAAAAATAGGATGACGGGTGGTTAGGATGCCTTAACTGTACACCTCAAAAACCTATCAATATAAACAAATAGTTATACAACTTTGTATTTGAATTCTTTAACGAGTCTTATGGCAGGATAACTTAAAGAACCTCCGAAAATGGTAATCACTTAGCTACTAGAAATTAAAGAGAACATGAACGAGATAATGTTATTTTTCACCTGCCAGGATCTCCCACAGGTATGAATGCTTCTATATAATGGAAGAAAACATTCGTACAAAGACAAAAACCAAAACCAACCCACTTACTACAAAACAAAAATAACAAGGAATCCACGAGAGTGCATATTATGGCTTGGAATATTCATTTAAGAAGTGATAATGCTAATCGAGATCTTAATCCTCCTTTCTTATTCTTAGTAGTCCAAGGGTGCAAAAAATAATAAAAGAAATAACAAAAAGTGTTTACCTACTTAAAATAGATCACCACAAACTAGAAGAAGAATGCATACAGGCGAATACACTTCAAACTTCGGACTCTAAAAATAAAATAACACAAAACACAAAAGCGCGAATACATTATATTTACGAAAATGTAGTTTGTAGTGTATTCTCTTACGTAACCCAGTTCACATTAAATTAACATTAACGGTTATCATCTAAGTATAACCCCTCCACCAGTCTTTGTTAATGATAAAACAAAATTTGCTAAGATGAAAGTTTGTTAAA
This sequence comes from Lithophaga antillarum, assembly GCA_028566495.1. Classification (NCBI taxonomy): domain Eukaryota; kingdom Metazoa; phylum Mollusca; class Bivalvia; order Mytilida; family Mytilidae; genus Lithophaga; species Lithophaga antillarum. Next base: position 1,778 of record JAOXYI010333257.1, read on the forward strand.
TCATATATTTGACAACTGAAGATTGAAATACTAAACTGAGTCTATGCAATAAATCAATATGAAAGTAATTTTTAATGGTAATGATACAACAGGTAAATATCCTAAATAACAATGTTGAAGAGTGATAGGCTGAAATAGTTCAATAATACACAATGCTATGTGATGCTGTGATAATATTAGTGTCACTCCATTGAAAAGCTACCTGTGTTTGCTTGGAGTGATCATTAGGTTCTTTGGCAACTTTTCAGTAGCTGGATCAAAGGACAAGATTGGATAAGAGCCATATTCGGCCCGAATTTTGGCAATTTGCAGTTTGTTACATTTACAGTTTGATTTTATTATTAAAATGCTAAATGTATCAGCTATACAACAGTGCACTAAAGTTTTCAAATAATGATTTTCCTGTTCAAAAAGAATGCTCGAACATGACTACGAAAAAAGTCCATAAAAGGCAATAAAATAAGCAAATTTTGGCTGTTTTAAATATGAGCGAACGCGAGTACCACCAAAATATTTGGTAGACACATAAATGTTGCATTGTTACATTATGTGTAAAAATATATTTGTGGTACTCGCTTCCACTCATATTTCATTTTGTGGAAAACCATGGACAAAATGCCATATTTTGAGAGATTTGCTAAGAATTTGTAATCAATTTTTTTGACAAAAATTGACTGATAAAATTTTATTTTTCTTTAAGAGTAGAAGTCTTCAGGTAAAAATATCCCTATGTGTATTTCATTGGAAAATTGTCAAAAGAGGGATTAAAAAGAGTCCTTATCCTACCTTTTCCTTTATTGAAAAAAATATGTTAATATATATAACACTATCTATTACCTAGCTGACAAAAATATTTAAAAATTCATTGCTGATTTTGTCAAAACCATAAAATAATACCTTTGCTGGAGGGACTTTAGTTATATTTTGTGTATACAATAAAAACAGCCGTCATGAAATAATATAAAAAAAAACATTTGATTAATCTAATCCAGTTAAAATAAATGAAGATATGAAAATGTTCAATTAAACCCTCAATAGAAGAAATTCAATATTAGAAATACAGAGCAGATGCTATAGTAAAAGTAAAACCAAAAGTCTAATCACAATTTCACAAAGAGAAGAAATTGTAACTAGTATAACAAAGTGGCATTAAGTTAATTATTGCTCTTTTATTTGACATGTTTATTGATTAAGTACCAAAAGTTGAAGTTGTGTATCGTAGAGACGATTGCATATAGGTTTTTTAGTTGAATATAAGGCTTGTAGATAATGTATATATCAAACTGCAAGGTGTATTGTTGATATCTAGTTCATAGAAAAACACTGGTAATTTGATATCTTTTCCACTTGTCAATCAGAGAGGAAAATATTGTATCTGTATTTGTATTACAATATTGGTAATAAAGTTATTTTACATGTTGTATTTGTTAATAAGCAGGCCTTGATTTTAACTGGAAAAAACAAATAGTTTATTATTTGGGATAATAAAAGAAATACACCATTGGAGAGAAAAATGTGGTTGTGAAACTTCAGAATTTAGCTATATTATAAGTGTATTACATATGAAATAGATCTAAATGAATAGGTTGGCCTGAGTCACTCAAGCACAAAATGTAGGGATGGTGACCCAAATGTACTATCCAAGATGTATTCACTTATGAAGTTTCATTGCCATATTATGTTTAATTCCCAGGAAAAGGACCTGTACACAAATTAAATCAGAGTCGTTGAAATGTAAGATGCAGCTGGTCATGATGATTCAGTTGTTGTATATTTCACTGTTGAACGGGTTCTACGAAGATCTGAATCTAACGCAGAACTTAACCGTAACTAACGGAAAAACGAATGTGAGAAACGCTACATCCCCACGCCAACTCCGTATTTCGTGCATTTCCACCATTCCTAAAGACTACAATTTTAAATTTCGATACATTGACAGTTGGACCCATTTCTGTGTTAAGCACATCTTGTAAACCATCAATAGATTCAGAAAAAAATCATGTCATCAGCATACATAACTAAAAATAATTACAACTCCTGTACCTCAACAGGCACGTAACCATTATTAATGAAATCATTTCAAAATTATTTATGTAAAACAAAAAACATCTAGATGAAAGTACCTCATCTTGCATCAAAATCTACTTGTAATGAATAAGAAAGGCTGTTTTCACTGAAATTGCAGTTCATTCACTATCAATGAAGATGTAAGTCCGATTATTTTGGGACCCATTTATTTATATACTTAAAATTAGATTTTTGTCAATCATGATTCCATTAAAATTTATCCCAACGAAATCTTTTTTGCTAATAAAACAACGGAATTTTACCCCAACGAAAATGAATGTTTCTATTTGAATATATTTTACAATATAAAGAGTTAAATGTTACAATATAAATATGTTTATACTTTTCTCACAATCTTTTTAATATAATATTATTGGTCAGCTTTATCGTCCTTGTTATTTTAGTGACATAGGAAAACAATTTTCATCGGCAAGTAACTGATGTACTTTTTCATAATAGATTCGAGGGATACTACAGATCCAGAAATACAAGCGAAATTTTCTGCCCTACTATAATAACACGGTTGAACAGAACGATAAAATTTCTCTATCGTATACACTCTTGTTACATTGAAATTTTAAATATACTGGCAAAGCATTTTATGACAGGGGTCGTTTGACACGCCTTTGAAAGGCACTGTACAGTTCAATGAACTTTTAACTATATCCCTGTGGCCAGTTTTAAATCGCAGAGAATCAATTTCCTTACATAGGAATGGAGTGGAGTGGGGTCTTTCTTACTTAGATTAGTTGCCACACACATTTCTCATTTTAGAAGAAACAAAATTTCATCAACACCTTGGCCTGCCATGTTTCCACAAACTACAATATAAATGCATTTGTACGAACGTAAACAATGTAACTGGCAGGAATCTGATGTAAAGAGCTCGCTAATTATTAAGTTGATAAGATGAATATTGGAGTACTGCGAATCAGATATACAATATTCGGACCACGTTAATTGGGAGTTTTGTGTGCTACAGTTACGTAATTTAGAATTTCCATGTTTTTGCTTTTCATTCTAAAGTTGTTTACATACATTGTATGTACAAAAGTAGTGAGGTGGCTAAAAATGCATCTCACGATCAGAATTTATAACGAGTGAAATGTCAATTATTTCATCGCCTTCTGTTACACAGTAAGTCATGTAAATTTATATTTACTTGCAACAAAACATAAAACTGTTATACTGTAATTGTTTTGTTTAGCAAGAGCATATATTTATTTATTTTCTAACTCGGATTTAGGTGCATTTTAGTGTACACGGCCGAGAAATTTTATCGGTCTGTTCAATCACGTTATCGTATACTGAGATGGGAAAATTTCGCTCGAATTTCGGGAACTGTCGTAAACTTTGTTATTACAGCCTTCATGAAAAAAAATGTTAGTAATCTGAACGCCAAAGACTGTTAGTTACTCCTTTCAAAAGCCTCTTTAAATCGATCACTTGTATTTATCTTTTCTGCAACAACCAGTGAAACAAAATAGACATTTAAATATAACCAAAACAAAAAAAACAAAAAAAAAAAAAACTGTTGTCTGCTATAGCTAGTAAATGTTTATTTTTTATTTGTGCTAACATTTCGACTTTATAAGGAGTAAGGTATATGGTGAGTATATAGCAAAATTAACAGGATATTGTTATAGGTGCTCCTTTCATATATATTTAACATAACTGTCATATATAGTTACCATATGTGACCCAAGCATATGTGCAACGTGTTAGTGGCTGAATATATGAGATGTACGAGGACTATTTAATCCTAATAGTACAAAATATAATCTGATTTACTTCAATAATTTGGAAATGGATTTGATAAGGTCAGATTACAGTCGGTCCTATCTTTAAACACTGACATCTATATGTGTTTATTAATGAATTTCTGCCGGTCCTATCTTTAAAACACTCAAATCTACACGTATTTATTAATCATGGATACCCCTCGAGTGGTTAGTCTATACATATACCATAGATATCTGATATTTGTCCCACGAACGGACAAACATATGTGTAACATGGAAGTTTTCCACAAACCTATCGTGCTTCGTTACATGTAAGTAATTGTTCCCTAACACATGGGTATGTCTAATTATAACATAAGAAACAAATGAGAATAACATAATTTTTAAGTATCAAAGGTATCGACTAAAAAGGATAATTACCATGGCAGCTTGATATGCTTAAGATCCTTAAGACACAATGGAAGAAGAAAGAATAGAATATTGGACGAAAATAGACAAATCAATATTAGCCTGGATACAATGTATGTACAAGATAAGGACTCCTCTTTTCTGAAAACAACCAAATGTGGTGGTTCTTTTTCTTTGTATTCAACTTTTTCCTCATGTCAGAGTCATCAATGTACAGAAAAAAAAATACACCAAAGATTTAGTCTGTTAACTGTATGGATAGTTTAGTGACTGCTAACTTTTAAAATACCCCAAATAACCTTACATTCTAATGCAACCCGTAAGGCATTTTCAGTGCTAGTCTACCTAAGAATCAAGCAGGGCTAATGATGTTATTTTATGCCATCAATCCTATAAATAATCACAAGAACAATGATTTATGTGACTTTTTTCAGGTAATTCACAAAACTAAATTTAATTCCTTAACATTTCAATTACATCATGAAGTCAGTCAAGAGTTATCTCCCGTCATTTACTGTTTTTAGTGCATTCTTTGTATTATATATAACTCCAGTTACGCGGAAGTGAATGGAAAACCCTCATCCATTTAGTAATTTATATGATGTTCTGTGTACAGAGTCACAGTTTTTTGCTTTTTTGCTGCATATGTCACCTAGTACTGCCTGATTCTTGGGTAGACTTGCATTTAAGTCATGTTGCAGACCATCAGCAGATAAAAAAAGTAATTTTTCTTACAAGTAATGTTATAGAATATTGTTGAATTCATATTACATGTGTATTCGTTGTAATTGCACAGAAATATTCAGTGCAACCACAATTAGTTTTTGCCTTCTGATTAAATAACTGGTCATTTTTGTACTATTTCTATACTTTTAAAATAGCAACTGATTTACAAGATTAAAAGTTAATTTTGTTTGCCAAATAATGATTAGGAATTAAAAAAATTGCATGTTAACTTTTAAGAAGTGAGAATTATCTCATGATAACTTACATCAAATCTTGAAGTGGGCATCTCCGTTCTTCTCTAGTCATTCAAGTTTTGTTGAGGTCTCAATAAAACTTCTCACCTCAATCATTTTCTAATTCCCCTAAATAAAAAGAAATAACAATTAAAATAATAGCTGCTTAATATCCATGGCCACTGATATATATGTATGTCATTACCTAATACTGCAATTACATGTTAATTTCAAATTTTATCTTTCAACAATTAGTAAATGATCACTGCAATGTGTATTGTATTTTGATCTATTTATTTATTTTTTTGGTTTATTTGAATTCTAATTCAGTTTAAATACTTGTACTTCTGCTTCAATCTTCCTCCATTTCAATTTAATAACAGGTTTGTGCACATTGTATTTGGTTTGCTGATGTGTTGTGTATTGCTGGAATTGTTTCCAACAAATTTACAGTCTCAAAAAGTAAATATTAATCCTCAAAGTTGCATGTTGATCTGTTTAAGGGGGTAAGAAAGTTCAATGCATGGGATCACATGCCTGGAGTGGGCCGGGGTACTCTGAAAAATTCGTCAGATAGCAAAATTTTTACCCCTCCAAAAATATCAAAACCTAGCTGAACACCTCATCGAAAGATAGACCTCCCAAAATACCGTATAAAAGTAATATATTTTTCAGCCCCCCTACCAAAAAAAAATAACTGTCAAATTTTAATACCTCAAAAAAAAAAAAGAAAAGAAAAGAAAAAGAAAGAAAAAAAAAAGATTGAAGTCCAAAATACTATGCAGTGTCTATACTTGGTTTCTCATTTTAGACTATATGTACATTAGAAAGTTATATATTTTTTCAAAATTAAATTAAATTTATGTAACTATATGTTTTTTTAAAATACTCCGTGGAATTTTATGTACATGTAAATAACTGAAATTAATTTAACACTGGATCATTTTACAATTCAAGCCATTTATCTTGTCTCTTTGTTGTATCTTTATGCTATGTCTTTATTCTTTTTTATAGGAAAATGATGGTATATTTTGTCGTTATGTACTTCTTTTTCCTGTTATATTTTTTTTAATAAGAAGTACCTGTTTAGTGCATGCAGTTATTGTTGCGTTTGATCGTTTATCTCATACCTTTCCTAATATTTGCTTCTATTCATGAATTCCCGTATTTATTACTTATACATGTATAAATTTTAATGCCTCTTTCATTATGCAAAAAGCCTAAGGATTTTTTCCTTGTAATTCATCCTAAGGCCACAGAATAATATAAGCTGTGTAGTTTGTTCCTGAATCCTGTTTGTTAATGTGTGTTTTGTCATAAATTATATCATTTTCGAAGAAATATGATTTAAATCAATGATTCAGCTCTTCAGAATTAAATTGCTGACGCATTCTGAAATGTGAGGAAAATCGGATATTATTTTTTTTCAGTTAAACTTATTATCCAGTAAAGTATTCTGTGACGTAGAAAGATTTATAGTTACCTTTTGGCAAATAAAGCTATGGCAGTTGAAACTACGTCAGCGGCAAATCCAAATGTAGCTACAACTTCCGGATTCTCTCGTCGCCTTGCTAGTGCTGCACGTGCTGACACTGGACTCCCACCTCCGTTTGAAGCTTGTGAAGAGTAGTTTTCATATCTTGCACCTGTTATATAATATTTGAATTCATTCGTTATGCAAAGGAATTCTTCTTTTATCGAAAATGAGTTTAATGTCCAAAACGACTAACCTGAACGTTTATATGGAAGTAACTACCATCCAGACTCGGTTAGTATGAAATCCAGTCAACAATCGATAAATGTCCAAAAAAATATGCATGTGGGTTGCAAAAGGACCAACTTAGCATGAGTGGCATTCAGTATAGAGTACTTCTTATATCCATGCTAAATTTATAGTCTATCTTAGTCATGCATCTCGAAATTGATAATCCAGAAGGTTCTTTTCTTAATATAACATAATTTTTTCCGTCTTATTGTCAGCAAGACTGCCTGTTTGATTAATCACTGCAATTTAGGTCAACGCGCTTGTGTTTTTCTTTACTTCGACAAGATATGTTGTTATTATGACTTAATATTGTAATATTATAAATTTAGACATTAGTGTTAATTCACATTAATACTAATGACAGTGAAATATGTACACGTATGTATGCACTGTGTTGATGAAATACATGTATGCATACGTTAAATATAGTGTTTCGAATCACGGGTGACAGTGGTCTAGTGGTTTGATTCAAGGTTTTTGTTATATGGAGGACTGTGCAGTATTACATGTAACTTTCAACCTGGATGTAATAAGCGACAACTGCTAGGTACATAGTGATAGGCAAGATACTTAACTTCTTGAAATTCTTGAAAAATAATCCACCGTTCAAACAACAGAATGAGGTCAGAGAAAGGGATTAATACGAACTTTTAAACGAAAAGTTCAGGGATATTTTACCTGCAAAGTAGTTAATTTATCACTATTTTAATTCTAACGGGCATATTTTATCGTGCTATGATATTAAAGGCGGTTTTAGTTAAGAAACAACCCCTTACTTGATCCAAAGATAAATCTTCAACGAATTATTGTAAAAAGTATTCGAATTGCATTTTACATAAACTGTTCCAATATTATATAAAATATTTCTGAAAATCCCCTGAAATGTGAAAAACACAGGTTCTATAATTCCCAGTCTTCAACAATGTATTGTTTTTTCGCTTTCATTCAGTGCAAAATCTTTACCCGACTGTTCTTGTGGTTATTTTTTTAACACAAAATAGATCTCAAAGGTTATAAGGAAATACCTCAAAGGTATAATATACATGCATCCTATTTTTGTGTGTTGAGAATGGCTTTGAAATAAGCACAGCCGCAGTTATATTAAAGTATTCTGTTGTGTTTGTTTGCATGATGCTTTACGCCATTTTCAGCAATTTTTTTTAGCAATTTTCAGCTATATCGTGGTGTCCAGTTTTTTTACTGGGGGAAGGGGTGAAGTGCCCGGTTAGAACCCCAACCTTCGTCAGGAAAACTGACAATCCTGGTCAATTTAGGTTAAAGTTGAACACACCTTGTCCCAAGCCAGCCTCAAACTCACAACCCCATTCTTGACACAGTGGTGATCAATCAGTAGATATGACTAACTACCTAGACCACTCTGCCACCGTGACCTAGAAGTATTATTAGCTGAAGAAATAATTACCGAGGCCCCTCATGGGAGGATTACACCTGGTAATCATATAATCATAATTTAGTTTCTGTGGTAATCACATAATCAAAAATATATTCTGCTCTGGCATAGCTTGTTATCAAATCTTAGTAATCAAGAAATGCCAAAATTGATGCTTTGT
>JAOXYI010333367.1:0-10289 GCA_028566495.1 Lithophaga antillarum
AATTTACAAATCCTGAATTCCCGCAAAATAAATGGCTCAATCCCGGCTTCCCCAACAAGGTTCTTCTGTCCCTCACAGTACGGAGTGAACACAATGGAATCCGACAGAAAAATTCCTATTTAGAAAGTACTTGTTCAACAAAAAAATTATGAAATCATGAAAATATCATATAAAAACTAAACTGAGCATTAAGTATCAACCATTAGCAATATTCTATTCAGAGAATCATAAATGGTTTGTGAAAGATAAAAGTAAAATTTATGATGTTTGTTAAATATTTAGTCATTTTTGAACTCAGTTTTTAAACACGAATTTGAATAATATTTCAATAAAACTGTACAATTCAGATCATAATGAGTACTTGAATATCCTTGTTATTACTTTTAAAGTTTGTAATGAATATTGGGAATTGTACCTGTAGACTAGAGTGAGATATATTGACTGCGGTATATTCAAAGGTATAGGGGTACCGTCATTCATCGACATTTTTGACGTCAATGTGACCATGTTTCATTTTTATGACAAATGTTTTCTGAAAGTACAAAAACAGACCTGTAAAATAAGCTGAAGTATAGCCATGAGGTATATGGGTAATTTCAACTTCTTAAATAGAGCACTTTTTCACTTTCACTGCTCTACTATAAGTAGGTCATGTGAAATGGTGGTCCTTCAGTCTATGTAAGTAGGTAAAAATGGTGCAAACTGCCACATATAAAATATCTCATACATGAACATAATTAAGTGCTGTAAGCCTATATTTACATTTACAAGGGGCATAATTCTTACAATAATTGTCGGAACTTCCACTTTTAGCCCTTGATTGTGAATTTACACATATTTATTACAAATAAAGCTTCAGTATTAATCTAGAGTTAGAAACTGTGTTGAACTGAAAGAACCAGTGCTTTGGGTTAATTCTCCAAGTTCAACTCAGTCAGGTTTGACTGTAACAACCTTTTTTAAAACAAGGAAGTTTTAGATTATTTTGGTTATGTAAAACTTGTTTGTTTTATGATAATATATGTCTACTTCAAAAATCTAAAGTCCAATGATTTTTTATATACAATAATAAATATTTTGTATACTTATCAGAAGTTATCTTCCTGAATGGTTTTGCTGCTGGGTAATATGAGAATACTGAAGTAAAAATCAGCTGCTGATCACAATTAATTTATTTTTAATGATATTAATTAAAGTAATCAATAATTAATTTCCTGTTTTCTTTGTATAAAAGAAATTCATATCCTCGATCAGTAACATAAAAACTTCCAGAAAAAAGTAGAATGTTTTGTTTGTTTGTTTGTTTTTTTTTTGTTGTTATTTTTTTGTTTGCTGAAATGAACCGTAAAACACTACTGTAATTACTTTAATTATAAATTATTTCATTCTTTTTGCAGCTATCTTTTGTTTATTACCAGCCTGAAGTCTATATATTTGAACAAGAATACAATTTAGAATAATGTACAATCTAAATGAATTTTCACATACAGTGTTATGATGACGTTTTGAAAATATTAACTTTGCTCAGACATAATTATTGATTGCCAATTTTCCTTTACAATGAACTTAGAGAGATGAATACCATCAGGTTTTAACGGATATGTCTAAAATAACTATTGATAAGGTAACAGCATCAGAAGTCATACTAAGGACATAAGACACAAACAGGAAAACATATATTATACTTACCTTATTACTGTCTTTAATTGTGTCTTAATGGTAATTCTATATGAAATTTCATTTTTTGTCTTGATATTTTATTTCTATTGACGCGACACCTACAACAGTACGAATAATGTGGATTTGCACTGACAGGAACATGATTATTATTGAATTATTCTTGTGTAATCGTTTATCATGCATGCGAAGCAAAACATTTCAACGGGTTTGCCTGGGTCTTTCAAAGGAGGAAAATAACAAGTAAACAATTTTTAAATACATGTAATGTAGTACATAGCACACAACAAACTTATTAAACCTATACACGGTAGAATGGATTGAAAACTTGTGAATTGTAACACTGTGCTCTTTTGTAAAATTCCATGATCATGTGTGAATACCAAATAGAAGTCATCATTTAAACGTTGTATGTTTTATACATTCATTTTAAACTTCAGATTATCAAATGTCAAAAACTTTGAAAATATATTTTAAAAAATATCCGTTAATATTGAATCGAAAGCTAGCAAGGATAACTATGCGAGCTTCCGTGTTAAATGCATGTTCATTGTACTCATGTGAAATGTTCGCCACTCAAAACCTTAATTTTTCAGAGTAAGCGATGCGAGAGAGTGGGTTTAAAAATTTTTAGACATATTATGATTGGCCGTCTGTATTATGCCTTTTGAAAATAAGATGAGTGATCGTTTTACGACAATCAGAAACCTCTACCGAAACAAATTAATTAAAAAAAAAAAACAAAAACAAAAAAAAACAAAAAACAAAAAAAAAACAAAAAAAAAAAAAAAACCCGAAGTTTCATCAATATAGACGGTTAATAGAATATATCCCAAATGTATAAATAAATTCCAAGTCAGATGCAAACACTTTGCAAACTGTTAGGTATTTTGTGTTTTTGTAGACTTCACAGTTTATAATTGTACAAATGTATGTGTCATTAAGAAATTCTTCTGAATACCTAAATATTTCTATTTTGTATTTCCATATTCACTTATACCAGTGTCTTAAACGCAAAATATTATATCCCATTGTTTCAAATATTGCCGAGTAATCATGATTATTTTGTTACAAAATGTAATTCTGTTTCCATGCAGTTCTATACTGTTAACTACACTGGCCTTGTCTGAAAATTGATTAAAAAAGGAGATACAAACATCGAAACACTAAAATATTTCTATCACGTTAAGAACAGCATAATTATATTTTGTATGGTCTTTAAAATATTCTAACATGTGTAGTGAACAGCCTTGAAGATATAATAAATAACTCATGGTATTATATGAAAAATCAACGAATATTTTCTATCACGAAAATAAGATGATAAATTAATTTCTATTGGTCATCCGTAAAAGTCATTTTTAAATATTTTGATGACTACGACAAGACTACGATAATGTAAATCAAATACCATTACAAAGTCTCTGAAATGAGAAAACGTTCTTAACTTAATATTTATACCTAAGATATCTATCTGATTTGTCATTGACCGGCCGGATTTCTATACACTGATAGCAAATTTAAACGAACTATCAGTCTTCGATTTAATGAAACATTTTCCATATCTTAATAAGTATTTCTGAATGGTATAAAGATCATTCTTCTAACAAGCAAATGGATTTTAGACATGCGTATTTGATATTGGGGTCCAGGAAAACATTCTAAAATAAAAATCATCAATACGATCTATTCTATATAGGTAACAATTAATAATTTTGCAATGTAAATTTAATAATAACATATATTATTGCTGTTGTTGGTTCTTAGCAACTTCTATGAAGATTTTCCAAATTTTAGTCACTATCCAAACCTATAATGTCAAACTTTGTACATTTAAAAAAGGTTTGGATCTAGAGACTTCCTTGGTGAAAATCTGAATCTCCTTGTAACATTTATTTTAATGGCAACCAAACCACTTCTGCCAAGTTTGATTCCATTTGACACAGTGGTTCCGAAAATTTCGTTAAGCATATATCCAATAGGGTCTTTTGTTAAGCTATGTCCTCCAGTGACAGTCATTCTGGATTTTCAGTTGGTCAAAAAACAATTAAAAAACAAAACTTGGTCAGGATCTTGCAATTTCCATCTGCTCTTTAGTTCCTTAAATGAAGATCTTTGAAATTTCAAACAAAGTCTATTATGGTCCCTTGCTAAATTTCACTCCATATGGCATAATAGTTTCCAAGAAGATTTTTAGCATATTTTCCACAGGATCCTATGGATCTTTGGGTTTTTGGTCATGCAAAAAGTAACACCACTTGGTAAGGACCTTGCAAATATCATTCATGAAAAGTTTCATTTCAATGAGCCCTCTAGTTTCAGGCAAGAAGATTTTCAAATAAGTGCCCAGTTATGACCCACTGAGGCTATCCAGCATTTCTAACCACCCCAAAAAGTAACAACACTTCGTCAGGACCTTCCAAAAACATTCCTGCCATGTTTGGCTTCAGTTGGCTCGCTGGTTCCCAAGTATAAGATATTATAACATATTTCCCGCAGGGTTCTATTTTAAACTACAATGTATGTTTCTCCGCTGGCGGCTATCTTGGAATTCTCGATCAGCCCAGAAAGTAACGACACTTAGGCAGAACCTTACAAAGATCATCCTTGTCAAATTCGTTTCTATCGGCCCAGTAGCTTCTCACTAGAAGATCATTGAAATTTTAGCAAACCAGATTCTCTTATACACCGTGGTGGTCATCTTGGATTTCCAACCTCCTCGAAAAGTAACAACTCTTGATCAGATCCTATACCCCAGTCTGGCAACCATCTCGGATTTTCTATCGGCCCAAAAAGTAACAACACTGAGTCGAGACCTTACACAAATCATCCATGACAAGTTTTGTTTCAATCGGTCCAGTAGTTTCTGACCAGAAGATCTTTGAAATGCCTACTTGGGCCGGTGGGCATCTTGGATTTGAGAACCTTCAAAAGAACATTTTGCCGGGTTTGTTTCGATTTGGCTTATTTGTTCCCAAGAATAAGATTTTTTTGACGTATTTCCTATGGGATCCTGTGTTAAACTATGTACCTGTCTGATGGCCATCTTGGATTTTCGATCGGCACAAAAAGTAACTACATTTGTCATGGATTCTTGCAAGGTCCTAACGTCGCTTCAGATTGCAGAGCAGCTTTACAGGAGAAGATTTTTGAATGATTTTTGAAACGGCTGTCATCTTGGTTAGCGAGCGGGTTCATTGAAATTTTGAAAGAGGATCATCCAAGGATCATTCCAGTCATCTTTGGTTTACGTTTGCACAGCAGTTTTAGAGGAGAAGATTTTCAAATGTGTTTTGTCATATTTTTTTTTATTTTCAGTAACAGCGGTCATCTTGTTTAGTGAGAAGGGTCATCGGATACAAATTGAAAGTGAATCATCCAATTAGGATCATCCGTGTTACCTTTGATTCAAACTGGCCTAGCAGTTTTAAAGAAGAAGATTTTTATGTGAATTTTACTAAGTTCTATTTTTACTAACAGCGAACGCAAAGTGATGGCAATACATAATGTAGCTCACATGACAAAAGTAAGCTAATAAAACTACTTCAGTATTAGTCTCTACCATACGTATATCAGTCTGGGAGAACATGGTTATTCGCGGAAACCAAGAAGCAATGGCGGCGAACACAAAACACGCGTTTATTTGTTAAAACTAAAAATACTACGCGAGACGTTTTGGACTTGTTCAAATCTTTACATATATAATTTGTATTTGCAAGGACAAAAAGCAAAATTAAGAAGTTTTCTTGCACATTTAGAGTAAAACTTCAGTTTGGTTACCATGAACTGGCCATCTAGAAAATGTCCACACTAACTGAATTATAATATATTAAGAACAGCATTAAGCATGTGTTTTTTACGGTGTCAATCTAATATAACAGTAGGATACGAATAACTGATAAAAACATCATAGTCCAGACATAACAAGACAACGCCAGTAGAACGAAAGTGGGTTCGGCTGTTGGGCTTTATCGTCACTTTCAGCAATTTTTCCATTTATATCAGGACTACAAGACTTACTGGGAGAGGAAAGCCCGGACAGCTATGTAGCTGACCGGTGAAATCGTCGGCCTTAAGTGGGTGTCTAGAAACCTTAACACATAAAGCGGGGCAAGAGGGGCTCAAACCCACGACAATTGTTAGGCTAGTAGTAATAAAACAGCGAAATAATCCACTCAACAACCCAGGCCCCTAGAAACAACAACAACAACAAAAAAAAACTGAACAAAAATTAACTAAAGATGAGACAATACGAACACGCACACAAAACCGGGAGTGAGAACAAGTGCATTGATATTTTAAGCTTCTCCTTCTCTGCGTGCAGCACCCGACATGAAGTCCTACTTCTCAAAGCCTGTATACACAATTAGAGAGAAAATTATAAACCTATGACACGAAAAACGTTTCAACAACCAGTTTAGACACGAAAATTCCGTATGGATCAACCAATTCGTGATGGGGACCATGAAATTTAGAAGCGATAATTCCAGTTTAAACTTTTCATAAGTTTACTAGACAAGTCTTACATCTATATGTAAAGTCATCTAGTAGAGTTCAAAAACTTTATTTTGTCAAATACGGCTGTCCTCACAAGCATTATATTCACGAGGAGCGATTTAATTCTCTTCTACATTTCAATTCGAGAGAAAAACAATTGGAACCAAAGAAAAATGTTCAACTTGAAAATCATTTTAATGGCATTACAGTGTAACTGAAACATTAAAAATTAGATTACGGAAAATCAAAAATAGAAATCGAAAATGGTCGCCTCTAGCACGACAGAAATTTTTAAAAAATAAATATATAAATAATATTTATTGTCTTTTTTTTATTTGAAATTGATATTTTATGCAGAATAAAAATAAATTTTGAAATAAATAAATATAAATGAAAGTAATTATAGGTCATTCATTTAAATCATTGTTTATTGATATGACCACGTTATGTACACGATAAATCATTCGTCAGTCGGATTATTTCTTTATATCGATGGCTACATAGAATACATTACAAGCGTTAGATATAGTTGTAAGATTTTTATATCTTAAATAAGATTTTCTAGTCAAATAATAGGAGGTTAACTGGCAAAGCAACCAGAAAACATGCATGCATTGGACACATCTGATAACAGGCATAAACGTGATTTATTCTAGTCGGAACTGTTAATGTTAAATGTGTTGTTTTGCATGTAGTAAATAGTGAATGTTTTACAGTTTGGATGAAGTAAACATCAAGCAGAGGACAAATCATAAATACACAATAATTCATCGGAGATACCATTAAAGGATACACATTTATATTTGACATATTGTTTAGATAAATGGACTGTTTACAAAAGCCATACAAACATTTACATATGGTGAAAATACATGAAGAAAATAGAATATCTGTTTTGGATAGTTGATTTTACCGTTTTTTTTTAAATAGATTAAATTTTATGTTTTATTTATTTTTTATTTCATAAAAATTAGGATGAAAAAATCTAGTGTAATCCTCTGAATTTAAAATGTCAGCGGCAAAGATAACTTTGGAATTTAAGCATACATATTCAGCTTGGATAATTTTAATAAACCGTTATGTAATACCACCTTTGGCACTGATTGTCATTATAACTAATGCTTTTGTAATGTTTGTGTACTGTAAACAATATAGACTGACACGAAATGAAATTCGAAGAATGTCTAGCTTACTTTATATTGCTATAGCAACAGCTAACACTATTGCTGTGATTCCTAAAACAACCTTATATCTTTATATGTACAGTTTTGGTGATGTAACTACATTTATACCATATGAACTCTGCTGGACATGGACGTTTCTTATGAAGTTGGGCACTATTCCGCATACATCTTCTATATGGTTTGTGACCATTTTGTCTCTTCAGCGATTTATGGTCATAAAATTCCCTTTTACTAGTGGTAAAAAATGGAATGTACGAAAAACCGTGCTTGTAATAATAGCGATTCTATTTTGTTCGTTTTTATTGCAATTTCCCTTCGATGGATGTAAATATATACCTCGTGAAGTATTTTCTGACTCTAACGTTACTAACTATACTGGTGGAATAACATGTGATGTTGAGTATGCTGATTGGTTAAAGGGGAATGGCGAAGAAATACAGTTACTTATGCTAAGTTTTAAATTAATTTTTGTGTTACTTCTATCTTCAACAATTATTATTTATTGTGATTTTTCCTTGATCTTGTATCTGCTGTCGGTATCAAAAGTCAGAAAACTTCTAGTTAACATATTACATTATGACGCCTTAAGCGGTTTAGTAAGACTGACATCAAGAGAGAAAAATTTGCTCGGAAGTAGATTAAGTAAACGAAAGCCGACAGGTACAACCGAATCGTCCGAAACAAATCATCAGATTTTGTTGATAGTTATATTATCGCTCATAGTAATTATTGTTGAGATACCGTATGGATTATTACTTTCAATGTATATATATTACATTGTTATTGGAAACTATGAGCCAGTTGAATTGTACTGGGTTGGACCAATCGCAACTATTTTTGATATATCTCTCGTATTAAGTTATCCATGTTTATTCATCCTATCTTGTATAGTTAGTAGACGATTCAGAACTTTGTTATGGTCTTCACCAGGAAAGAAAAAGACGTTTACGATCTCATTAAAAACTGTAAGTACTGGACATTCATCAGTTCGGGAACGTTAAAGTTATAATCAAATGCCCCTCTTAACATAATCTTCAAAAACAAAGTAAGGTTTGAGATGGGTATCAATCGTTAAGTCTTTATTGACACTATCTGAATATATTTCCATTCATCAAACGTACGTTCATTCTGTAAAACATATTGTCAAATATTGTATCATTTACTGTAAACTGTTGTATTATTTAACAAATTTCTTTATTATGTTATCAAATAAAACATTTTGAATCAGATCCGAATACTGATGTAATATATTCTAATTCATAGTTTTTATACTGATGAAAAGGATATTTTATTTACAAGCTATTATAATAAATATAGTTGATTTGGTCAACTATTTAAATTTCTCTTTCAATAAACGAAATCAAAGAATAAATTTCGAGTTGTATGATCGCTTCGTTGTATTAATCAAATAACAGAAAACGTTCATTCTATTAAGCAAGTGTAAATGGGTATAAGGACCCCGAACATTTGACACACACACATACACATACACACGCTATTAGCTATATTACTCAAATAAACAGAAAACGTTCATTCTGCTGGATACGTGTAAACGGGTGTAACCAATCCCAGCATTTGAAATTTAAGATATCAAGCAACCGAAATTCATTGTGACGTCCCAGTTCTTCAAGACTGTAAAAAAAATCAGGGGTAGAGCAATAATGGTTTATCTATGACACCACTAACACCTGTACATCAGGCATATCTGCATCAAACTGAAGTTCCGAAATAATATAATAGCTCCTGATGATGACTAGAAATTTTGCGATGATTCCAATTTAGGCCTTTATAACCTTGTCCAAGTATTTTACTTGACAGTCGTTACCTAGAAAGGGGCGTTTATATCTTAATCAAGCTAAGTCACAGATCGGCTACAAAGCTTCACCAATGAAGTTAGCCGATCTGTTTCTTTTTATCTTTTACTATTTCTTGTTGCGTCTTTCCTGCTTCTGTTCAAATTAATCATAAAATCTGAGCAAGGGAATGATACATAAGAATGGGGATATATTCTCTCCTACATTGTCTGTCTTCTTCATTCCAATATCAATGAAAATGTTATCATTTAGGTGAAAAAAAAACTTTCGTTTGTTATGTTCTGATTTTTCTCCTTCATAAGTACATGTATTAGCCTTTTCCTCATCATAAAAAACTAAGTAAAAACAAAAACAAAAAAAAAAAAAAACCGACGTGACTCACAATTCTACAACGAAAGCATGGATTAATGAGTTGAGATCTTACTGAGCAGTAAGGCCTTCAATGATGAATAAACTCATGAACTGAGTAACTTGGTTCAAAACGGTTTCTATAACATGCAGTTGATTGGAATCGTACGATTCTATGATTTCCATCTCAGACATGCTGTTAAAAGTTTCACTGCGTGCATATGGCCATTCATCACAAAAACACCTACTTGAAACAAACACATGCTTTCATAAGATCGTAGCTTGATTCCAAAAATTACAGCGGACTACTAAAAAAGAGACAGAAGGTAAATATATGAACGGTGAACATGAAGTAATTTCATAAAATATACTCTTATCAAAAGATACCTCAATAGTCTATGAAATTAATTCAAACGCTTAAAATTAGCAATACGAAAGACAAACTCCATTATTAAATGATTTACAAGGGGGAAGTATATGACCAGAAGGGAAAGTCTCGTAAAACACTTTGCCCGCTGAAATTCATCTTGAAGTAATAGTAATATCTGTAATGATGAGCAAAGTTAATATTGTGTTCAGTTCTTTACTGCAAACCGAATTAAGTTACTTTTGAGTCTTTTCACATAAACTTTGTCATTGTACATGGTCTATCGTCATCTGTCATCTCCCGTCTTTAAACAATTATTTTATGCTATGTTGCCCAACGTCAATGCTTCACCAGTACTAAGATAAATGAATTTATGTCTAAATACAGGTCAAACTTCTCATC
>JAOXYI010333478.1:0-16545 GCA_028566495.1 Lithophaga antillarum
AAATAAACGTATGATACCAATTTCAGTGCGCACGACACGTGTTTCTGGAATAACCTTCAACAGGTACGCTCGAGACCAAAAATATTGGGAAGCCAAATATATATAAATCTCTAATGCATTTTGATTAATACATGGAACTTCTAACATTTTACAATTTTATTGAAATTCTACAGACTGAAATCCATTTTGTACGAATTTATCAATTTCAGTGTTTGCTAAATAGATTACATAACAATGTCCTTGAAAAGCAGTGACTAAATCTTCATCAGCTTTTGACAATAAATCAGTTACTAATTATCAGCTGACATGCACACTTCAAAAGGATGATGACATGCATATTTCAAAATAACTATTTGTCATCAATCCCCTTTGATTATTTTAAGTGATTAATGGCAACAATAGCGTTTCAAACTCCTTCTATATTTTCTTAATTTGATATAATTAAAAGACACATATGCTCATAAATTTGTGACTGTCGTGTTTAATTAAACATACTGAAAATTAAAAAAAAATGTAGGATATTTGCGCTCAGGATTCAATGAGAAGTTTGAAATATTTATTTTTCCTTAATGAGTTCATTTTTCTGAAACATTTCAACTTTCCCTGAATTTGAAGTTCAAAAGTAAAACTGTGCTGGTTAACAGCATTAAGAAGCGTGGCAGATACATCAATTTCAGCACAACAGTGTAAAACGAATTCGGGGAAATTGCACAGATAGTGATAATATTATAAACTATTGTCATTGGTATCGTATCTCATTTAGAACCAAAACTCATTTATCGATAATTGGAATATAGATTATAATATAATTACGACGTTTTATTGAATACCTTACTGCGAGCAAAGCAGATCTATAATGTATGTCAAATTGAATTGGGCCATCATATACTTAAACCTGAACTTCATTATTGCCTGACGGTATAAATTGTCCAAACGATCGAAAATAAATTTATTTGAAGTAACTTAAGCCAAATATTTGAAAATATAAACATTTTGCATGCATTTTATTTACATAGTAAAATTTTAATTTTTCATTAAAGAACTGATTCACGAAGATAAGTCTAAACACAATCAACTTATCCACGTGTCATTATAGGCATTATTATGCCTAAAAATACATTCTAATAATGCTTAATGTAGAGCTTGTTCAGCAAGAGGGTCTTGGTAGTCGAATGGTCTAGATAGTTGTCACAAGGAGCGAGTTCGTGTCTATTCGCGAACATGACGGTGCATCTACCCGTACGTAATGCGATACATTTTTCTAGTTACTTCCATAGGTTTGCAGTTTTCCGCTTAATCAGTCTACAATGTACCTCAACTAATTATACTGGTCGCTACGATATAAAGTTAAAAAAAAATAAGTGAACGCGGAGTAAAGCTGTAAACAAATGAACTGATCCAATCACACGATGATCCAGTTAAGGACTCTTTTACAGCAATTTTAAAACTTAATCATTTTCATTTTGAATTTTATTACAAGTAGTTTGCAGTAATTAATATTCTAAATCAATGATTATATCCATTTTTAGTGCATTCATGTCAGGTACCTGCAGTAGGGGTCATATAGATTACAAAAGGATGCACTTGAAACCACTACAACCAATCGATCAATAAGTGCAGTAAGTTCACTGTCATTATCTACCAAATAAGATTAAATATCTTCATAATTCAAAAGGTTTACGAAAAACTTAAATTAAACAATACATCAAAGATTTCCTTCAAGTAATTTGCGACCTAGCTAATAAAAGTAGTAAGTGGAGCAAACAATGAAAGACATGAGCACTGACACCCTTCAGTCAAAGTAGTAAGTGGAGCAAACAATGAAAGACATGAGCACTGACACCCTTCAGTCAAACTCGCTAGGTCACTTTTATATATTTCAGTGTACGAAGGTTAAATAATCGTTTTCCGTCAGAAAAGCAGTTTATGTGCAAATTCTCAGCTTTTTTCTATTGATTATTTATTGAGCAAAAAATTATTTTAGTTTACGCCACTTTCAGCATTTTTTCAATTATATAGTGGCCTCCAATTTTTATGGGGCAAGAAAGCCGGAGTGCCCCGGTGAGAACCTCCGATCTTGAGCAGGAAAATTGGCAATCCTTGTCAATTAAGATTGGAGTCGAGCACACATCGTCGAGCTAGACTCGAACTCACAAACACAGAATCGACACGCCGGTGATCAATAGACATGACTAACTACAAAGATCACACGGCCTGCGGGGACCCCAGTTTAGTGAAGCAATAAAAAGTAATATTTAAAACATCGAAATTTAAAAAATACCGTTATCGATGAATATTTAGTGAACAAATCCTTTTCCGAAAAAGTGTGTTTTCTGTAATAGATCGTCTAAGGAAAAGATGTATCGACAAATACTCGAGTGAAACGTCAGAAATTTAACGACATAAGAATGACAAAAGCATTACTTTTTCCCTCTCACCCATATTCTTTTTGATTTTTTAGAGGCAATAGGTTCTTTAATAATTCGGCTGAAACAAAAACTTTGGTTATTTTAGACTTGAACGGGAGTTTTTATGTGTGTGACCTCGTTCAGTTGTGGGGAACGATGGAATGAGTAATCCTAGTATCATATATAAATTTATAACTTAAATATATATTTTCGTTACAATATAAATCACAAGATAAAACTTGCTACTGTGAGGATGAAGGAAAGACCACCACAAAAAGTATTTAAAGATACACATATCAGTTATTCCTATCTCTTCATCAATACTGATGATAAATAGCAGAAAGGACATGAAAGTGAAAAATTAGGATAAAATTTGAGAAAAATCCCCACATATTAGAATAGAGGTCTTTTCAATTTAGCAGTTAAAACCAGTAAAATCGATTCGTGCGTGATTTTTTGTATATTATGAAGTAAACAAAGTAAGAGTACTAGATTTTGGTTCAACTGGTGCGAACGGGATCAGGAAGATGACCTATGTTTTTTTTTTTTTTTTTTTTTTTCACAACAGAAAGTCGAGATAAATAGGGCGCGTTTGGGTACCCATAAAAACAGTTTTTACCCCACCACTATTTATTTCCTATACCAAGGCAGAATATCTCGTCTCTTGTTTCTTTTATGTTTGTCTTCGTTATTTTCCTGTATGTATTTTTTAGGAAAACGTTGGTAAAATTTGTCGTAATTTACTTCATTACTGGCCCTTTTTGTTATCTTCTTGTTAATAATTTTAGTTTAACAATTTATAATTTTTGATTGGTGGACATTTTGTAAATATTATTTATCGAGATGTGTCGGTAAGACGTTGCTATCTCCTACTTATTTCAATTACCGCGTAGTTGTTCCTTCAAACAGGTAATTATCCTTATGTACATCTACTTGTTACTAGGCTGCTTCTATATGAGTCTTGTATACACTAGGATCATCAGAAATGAGGTTTTCGCATCAATAATTTTGTACAACACGACAATATGTTACCGCATGATGGCCTAAATTAAACAGTCTAAGCATAACAAGGCAACAGCAGTACAGTCATGAAAAAGAGTATGAAAAGTTAGAACCAACGCTTGTAAAACGCAAACTCATTTAAGAGCACATAATATCGGGCGTTAAGGTAAGCGTCCCTCGCGTAGCTGTAACACAATTGACAAAAATACGAAGCAAAATTAAAATTCAATATATTAAATATTCTTCGATATATATTGTATAGAACGTAGAAAAAAGTGCAGACTTATTTTGTGGGAAAAGAATACATCATATCAAAGCACTGTTGTTCTTATAGTTGTGTTCTTTCTTGATCGATTCTTTTTCAAGTTTCAGGTATATGGCCAGTTCATCCATGCTTTACGTAATCTGCTAATCAGAATTTCCTCCATTTCCTTCCTATATTTATGTTGCAAACAAAACGATCATTGATATTCATTTGAATATCTAAAAAAGTAAAGATGATTTTGAATTTCTTGAAATAATCTACTACTTCACCGACGATCAAATGTCACACAGATACGAGGCTGCAAGGCACCGCACAATATCTTATAATTATATGTTATTACTGTTAATATTAATAATTCCTACGAAAACAATTTTAAAATACACCAAGCGAAAAGTTTGAAAGTTTATATTCAATATAGATTACATAACACGAAGTGCTGTGCCCAACTGTAAAGTATAGTCCCTAAATTTAAATTTTAACGGGAAAGAGAACTGTAGTGAATATCATTCTGCAGCGGAAGCAAGAAACGAAGTGCCGATGAAGAATCGGGGAAATGTGGAATCTAAATTTTTTTGATAACATAAGTCGTTTGTTCTCTAAAAGTGCTGAATTGTATCAACTAACGTCATTATCTGTTCCAATTTTATAATTTACCTTGGAAAAAATGTATTTCAGTCAACTTAAGGAGCCTAATCGCATATTGCCGCAATTTTCTATAGCAATGAATTGTCTGTTTGTGTTAATCAAATTTTGTGTTAATCAAAATTCAGTAAATAATTTACAACAGGTGTATAGATAATGAAGACGAAGGTGACAGATTGAAGTTTTATAACGCTTCGTAATAGGCATAATTTAAAACTAATTACTTCTCATGATTCCAAACAAATTAACGCTTCCTGGTGTCTTTGTCTGCAGCATTTAGCAAAATCCTTTCTATTTATCATGATTGCACTTTTAGTAGAATATGATTCACTTCTTCTGCATTGCTTGTTTATATTAACGTATTTTTGAATTACACAAAAAGATAGCTGTTGTAACATAAAACTTTTGGTCTTAACAATAAAACATATATAGATTTATTCAAAAAACCGATAAATGTCGAGTATATTGCTAATATATATTTTAGGAATTGATCAGTGTAAATCATTTAATACCCTATGGTGATTGTTTGAAACCAAAATTATAGCATTCTGACTATATATCATTTTGATCCATATAAAGGAATCAAATAAAACAATCTCTTTCGCCCACAAGGCACAGTGGCATGATTATGTTGAATTACCTGCTAAGAAATAATATAGCATTCTTATTTATGTTCTCCAGAATTCACTTTAGTACCCTAAATTTTAATCAAAAATAAAACGTAAGGGCCATCTTGACTAGATGATGTCTATAGCTCAAATACACGACTAATCTTATTGAGCGTTTACTGCAACTCGGACCTTTTCAAATATGCGTAATTAGAAAGAGAACTACAGTATTTATGCACGTCGTCACTCTACAATTATACTTTTAAAAGGTTTCAATTTACCGAATCGACGCCAGTAAAGTAGTTTGTAGCAGTAAAACTGGCGGCTGCCGTTTACAAATCTTGAAAGTAAAACTTTGCATTATAATCATCTCCTAAATCTTCGACTACGTGCCGTATTAGCTGCGGGCAATTAATATCATCTGAAAAGACTTTTCACAGGTTTGATGTACAAGTGATAAGAAATTTAGCATAGCTTGTTTTGACTATCGTACCTTGCCGATGTTCCTTTTTCTTTCCTTAGTATTTGATTCACCTCGCCGAGTGCATTATTGCTTTACAGATTATAAAAAATTAAGGTCAGCTGCCAAGATGGAGTTAAAAGAAAGTCATCATCTCATTCGCATGACATAACTTATCAAGAGGGAAAAATATTAGCCCCAACAGACATTGTCGACGTCCTTATTCTGTTGGTTTTGGAAATAAAAATACATCAGGAATTCAGTGATGGAACAAGGTAGATAACGTTGTTATAGCTTTCAAAAACTATTAAAATATTGTGTTGAAATACGCAAAATTGGAACACCGTGATAACAATGCATAGTATTTACATCTATTTTACATTGATCTTATACTGAATTTTTGGATGTAAGCATATCAGTCACTGCAAAATGAGTCAAGGGGACTCATCATTAAATGCAAACCTGTTTTTAAGCTGGATAGATAATTTTTGTCACTTTCAGAATGCGTATTCCATTCAGTGACTACTTTATAAACTAACACAACGGGAAGATGCTATGTTATATCTGAAGTATGTCATAAGAGTTTGTGACAGATTAGAAAAAAAATTCTACATTAAAACCATCAAATGTTTTTTTCAAGGTAGTACTCTGATATTGCTTGAAATGTTGTTTACAAGAGATGTTAGTATTGGTAGTTCCTGTATATAGAAGATATTTTTGATATGAATCCATATGATATAAAGAAATACTACTACAGAATTTTTTTTCAGTCTATCTGTATTTGAATATCGCTGTAAATGTATAAGGTACATGATGTAATATCGTTAAAAAATGACGACAGGAGAAATAGTGATGAAAAGCAATCTTACTTGACATATCAAAACAAAACGACCTACAACCATAATTTTAATCATGAACATTACTATCAGCAACAAGCTAGAAGCAACCAATGAAATACAGATCTTATTTGGAAGAGACTTGTTAAATGTGGCATGGATAACCTTCTTAGGCTTATTCAATCGAAAACTAAAGATAATATTGATTTCTTAACAGATGCATTATCATTTGGAAAGTAACAAAATATCAATTATAATTATCCTGTGTTGCACACGCTATGTTTTAAATGCTAGATTTGATGCACAACAATTTTATAGTATGTATTCTGACTTTTTTGGTTTAGGTAATGGCAATAATGACAATGCGAAAGAGTTTGAAAATCCAATGAATTACCATATTTCTGCCACTTCAGTTAAGATTTTAGGTTTTACAATTTTCTAGAAAAAAATTTCTTCTTTTTTTAATATTAACCCATTAAAAGTGACCACTGATAACTCAGCGATTTAACTTTCAATGATATTTTAACCATTAATAATGACAGTCTCTCTTCCAAAGGACTTAGTTTTCATTTAATATTTATAAGTTACTGCATGCAGTCCAGATCTTATTGCTTTAGTTCTTCCTGTTAAATACAGACAAGAGATTAACGAAAATTATGTTTTTTAAGGTTGAGGCCAGTTATTGCCGTCTTAAAAATACAAATCGACGATGCGAACTGAAAATAATTCAAATGAATTGAATTTTAGAACAAAATTAACTAGGATTTTCCAGTCTTACATGACATGCTATTGCAATTCATAGGAATTGAGTTCAAAAATAAACCGATGTGCTTGCTACAAGTACATTGCAACTATGCTGAAGTTTTTAACATCTGTCTGAAAGTTTGATACAAGTTTGCCATCTATCGTTAATAAAAGCATATAGAATGCAACATTATGTAATCATACATTGTACAATCGCATTTAAAGGGTATGCTTTCTTACCCTCTGGTACCCTTTTTTAGGGATTATGATACTATAAAAATGTTGTTTCGCTTATACCAATTTCTGCAGAAAACTTTTTGTCATATTAGCGGGCACAATATTTCACGATTCAACGAATTCTTTAACTAAAATTTACATAAAAACTTTGGTATTTTAATATTAGAAATATAAATAAGTTTAACAATGCAAGGATGCATCGAGAATGAGACAAAACTTAGGGAATTTACTTCTTTCTAATCCCTACAATTTTTATTTTTTTTTAATACAAAATAGTTTAAACTCTTGTAAAGCCCATGTAAAAGGTTAAACTTACCTGCATTGTACTGAGTATATCTCTGACAAAAAAGGTTTCTTTTGCTAAACTACCTTCGGACAAGATGTCTTTCAAGACAACAGCACCAATTAAATCATGTCGAGAAAAACGATCAAAGTCGTAAACATTTAACTGTAGTATCCTGTCATGAATTTCTTTGTACAACACTGAAAATGTGAATGATTCATTAAATTCTGGGTTTAGTGTTTTTCTGTGTACTTTTGTTTGGCATTTGTTTTTCCTGTCCGGAAGAAGATATATTTTGACATAAGGATCAGACGTACCAGAAAAGTCACGTGCAGGCAGATCTTCAGCTCGGACAATATTTATACGCAGTTCCTCGTTATCATGGAGGTAATGCAGACTAAAATGAAGCTTTCCACAAAGTCTGTGCTCACTTCTTATGCTATCTACCGATGACTGCTTGTACAATTCTGGTTTGATCTTTCCAAGTTTTGGTTGTTCTTTTTGTCGAACACTTTGTATCTGAAATTCTATATTTGATAGCTGTCGCTGGAATGAGAGATGACGCTGCGAAACGGTAGGCAATGTTGACTGTCTTTGTGTTGTTTTGAAAATGCCTCTTTTTCGAAAGAAGTCTAGTTTTGATTGAGATTGTTTTGCTAAGTCAGGCGTGCTTTGACTTATTTTTAGATTACTGCTATGGAGGGAGTTTGGTGATTCGTCCGTTTCCATGGACAGTTCGGATGAAACAAACCTTTTCTTGCGACGACAGTACATCCATGATAGATATAACAATACGACAACCAGTAGTGCTATGACGCCAGATAGTATTGTAAACAGGTATCCCAGGGACACACCTGAAAGTAGAGTAACATTTTTTTTTTTTTTTTGTTATTTAAAGCTATTTAGACTTGATAAGTAAAAAGAACCGCAGAATCAAATGTTTGAATCATTCTTTTTGTGACTGATTTTTTTAATTTGGTATAATGTGGTACACCTTTTGCAATCTTCAAACAACGAAAAAAACATGCTTTTTACTGCATGAAAAACTACTTTAGAAATGACTAGTACGATCTTTATTCAGTCACATCGTTTAGTATTATACAGTCAAACCTGTATATAAAGGGCAGTCATGTAAACTTCAGAAAGTGCCTTTTACGAGCAGGTGCTCTTTATATAGAGGTTCAAATAATAGATACTATTCACCAAATATGGAAATTGGACCTGCCCTTTATAGACAGGCGGTTGTTATACAGAGGTGCCCTTTAGAGCAGGTTTGACTTATCTGTAAGGGTATAAAATAATATCAAATTATTCACACGGGAATTCTACTGTGATTCTGGGTCTTATGATGAAAATTAGTATTTAAGACAATTAATTTTTAAATAATCTTGTCGACTAAATGCAACTGGTCTCTCACAAATAACGTAGATTTCACTTGAACCAACGACGAAATGTCAACAAATCTTCTTTCCTGTTGTTTTTCATGTTTGGAATTTTGTTCTTTTGTTGCTTTGGACGGAAAATGTTTGTAATTTGTTCTCATTAATTTCATTATATATATATATATATAAGTAGCACTTAATATTATCTCCTTTAATAATTTAATGCAATAACTCTGTAAATATGTTCTGATCTTGAAATGATAAAATTTACATATGGAAATATTTACCAACTGGAGTTCATAAAATTAATCTCTAGCTGTTGAAATAATAAATTTAGTGTCTCAACGTATTAGATATATATTTTTGTCACAAACTTTGATAATTACAATTAAGAAAGTTATCAAATATCTTACCAGCATCTTTGCTTTGTTCATCAGCGAGTGGTCTCATTATTATCAGTTACCTGCAAGAATAAAAGTAAAGGATTTCATTATCAATACATGTTTACCTGTTAAGATATTTCAATTCACATTTTCGTGACTACACAGGTACAAATACGCAAACAAAATATAATACCATTTATGAAATAGTATTCTTAATAATAATTACGTGTTTCGGGATCAACGTTATTCGTTTACGTTCTACGTATAGTGTTGATCAGTTAATGGGAGTGGGAGTCTTCTTCATATTATCATTTCCGCACATCAATAATAACTTTATTAACAAAAAATATGCAAAAATTCATCAATATTGTTGAAAGTATTTTAATCTTATGTTAATAGAATAAAAATATTTTACTATCAAATTTTTCTGATGAGGAGAGTGATACCATAGAAGTATAATACTTCCATGGTCATACTGATCATGAAGTATTCTCGAAATAGAATTGTAATCTCACGTAGTCACAT
Organism: Lithophaga antillarum; assembly: GCA_028566495.1. NCBI lineage: Eukaryota > Metazoa > Mollusca > Bivalvia > Mytilida > Mytilidae > Lithophaga > Lithophaga antillarum. Next base: position 9,776 of record JAOXYI010333478.1, read on the forward strand.
ACCTTATACTGAAAGAGAATTACCTTACTAACAACAAAATTTGAAAAAGACACCAAATATTACAGAACGTGTTTTAGACTTCTGTAAGTAGCATCAAAATATTTTACTATCGACTTTTCAGCTCAAGGTCGTACTGCTGTATTCTGTGAATAAGTCTGTTATCTCAACAGGTCACATTTAATGCTTTGCATTGAAAGACCATTGTCTGACTAACAATAAAATATATAAAATACACCAAATACTGCTGAAAATATTTTAGCATTACATAAATAGAATAAAAATATTTTTACTATCAAATTTTTCTGATGAGGAAGGTCGTACTGGTTATGAAGTATTCTTGAAATAGGATTGTAATCTCAAGCAGTTACATACTTTATACTGAAAGAGAATTTCCTTACCAACAACAAAATTTGCAAAAAAGACACCAAATATTACAGAACGTGTTTTAGACTTTTGTAAATAGCATCAAAATATTTTACTATCAGTTCTTCAGTTCTTATGTATTCTGGGAATAAGTTTGTTATCTCAACAGGTCTCATTTGATGCTTTGCATTAAAAGAGCAGCACTAGCAACAGAATATACAAAATGCATCAAATATCGCTGAAAATATTTTAACAATACGTAAATAGCATCAAAAATATTTTTACTATCAATCTTCTGGACTAGGTCATGCTGAAGTATTCTGGGAGTAAGATTGTTATTTCAAGTGGTCACATTTTATCGTGTTTGATACTTTACACTGAAACAGAATTACCTTACTAACAACAAAATATACAAAATTTACCAAATGTTGCTGAAAGTATTTTAGTGTAATGTTTATTTTACCATCAAATTCTTACCACCTTAAATAATGTTATATTATTACGCTGAGCGGTATATGTACTAAAGCATGTAATCTCACTTACCATTTCAATAAAATGTGATTCCGTATTTATCACAAAAATGTAATTGAAATTGCCAAGCACAATAAGCACGTGAAAATGTTAAACCTGCATACAAAAGCGTTAATACATAATTAATAAGAGAAAAACTATCAGTAAAAATATAATTGTTTCCGTAGATGTATGTGAACATTTCCAGGTATCTGGCATCTACATCTTATCAACGTAATCTGATGCTGAAAATGATAAGAAATTGATTTTAAAAAATAAAAAGAAATGTACATGTATGGATTATATGCACGTGGACCCACCCGTGCCATCACATTGGTGTGAACTGCTGTGTAGGAAGATTCTACCTGGTGTATTAATTTATATTCAATTAGCACCATGTTCATTTCTAACGTATCATTTATGCTGTAGAAATAGATTTATAATGCAATATTGTCTACTTTTAACATAAAGACATCAAACATGCCTACTCATCCGCAATATATTGCTGGACTAATTGAGTCCCAATTGATCTTTTCAGAATAAACATGCCTACCGATGTGTATGTCTGTTAGAAAGAGACTCACGACTAGCTTATTTTATACAGTATGAAGTAAATGTAGTACGTCAACTGCTATGTTACCATTTATACGACAGAATACGAAAATAACAAATATTACCCACTCCTGCCTAATTCTTAAATTGTCGATTTCTTTTTCTATTCTTGTATAAAACAATAATACCCGGCTTCTTCTTTATTACAAACACTGGAATTCAAATGTCAAACATTTCCTATGTATATGCATTGTTTCTTGAAATACGACAGAATCTATATAAATATTCGATTAACATTATTTTATTAATTTTAAAAGATTAGATCCAATAAGTGTGGGAAAGATTACAACCTAGTATCTCGGTATAAGTCTGTACTTCGTACACGCTTTGACATTTGTAAAGCTTATGATCATAAAGCCAAAGATCAGATGTGATTAAAAAGTTTTATACAAGAGAAAACTTGAAACAAATGTAATGTCTGCCCTTGGTGGTGTCAAATTAGCATTTGTATCAAATCAGATCAGAATTGAGTAAGAAACATTTGCTAAATGTTTCGTATGAATTTATATAACTCAATCGTGCCCGGAAATTTGTTTAATATCCAGAATTATCATCTCAAATTTAAATCGATTTCTAATCAACCCCAAAACTTCAATTTCCGTAAACCTCATCTAGGAATTATTCAGATTTATGTATTTTTAATTCTGTCCCGGCTGGGAACAACTCTCTAACACAGCCTTAGAATTCATGTCTTTTTTTTACAAGAGGCTACATACAAGCGAGCGTATTTCCTTTTAGATGACGAATGTGCCTATTTTGTGAGGAAAAACACAATTTTTTCCAAACATGACACTGAAATCGTCTCTGTCAGAACTCTCCGTATTTTATATATTCGCTCCTTCTTGCTCAATGAATTTTACATAAAGCGTAATTTACATAAAGCGAATTTATGCAATCCTAATTACGAAAATGAAACTTGTGCTTCTCTATTAATATCATACAGCTACTTTTTTGTGCCTAAGTAAGACTAGTTTTTATATATCACTAAGACCTCAAAGTTAAGAGCACTGCATATAATAAACCAATTCATACTAAGTTATATCTTTGACTTTAAAGACAGGTTTTGAAGTTATGAAAAATCACATCATGATTTAAACCAGATGATTTCAGAGCATCCCGTCTTAAACTGTTAGCGAGAACCAAAACCATTCCTCTTCAAAAATATTTGGTTCGTATGCATATGTCTGAAGAAGAGCTGTGTCCCTTTTGTGGTGGAGGAAGCGACGATGTTTCTGTTAGAATGCCCTGCCTTGTCAGATATTCGTGGCGAATTTTTCAATATTTATTCTGACTTTTCGTATCAGTGCACTTTTAGCATAAATTTCCTGGAGCTGTTGCCCTGTGTCAAACTACTGTTCATTATTAGTGATATAGGTTATGCTTTTAATAACGATGTTGGTATTTCTTATGGTTATTACGATAAAATATATATCGAGAAATGTTTTAATCTCAGATATGATATGGTCAAGTAATTTGTATGGTACAATATTGTTTTAAAAAATCATTTGAATGTTCTTAGTATATATATTAATAGACTTTTACCATGCTGTAATGAAATTTTATTGATCTTATATTTTAAAAATTTAATAGGTTATGTTAAGCAATGTATACATTTTCTGTATATCTATTTTAGGATAATAATGACATTATTTTATCATATCTATTAATTCAGTACATTATATTTTGTATTGTCTGTACATATTGTTAATAATTTTAGTGATAGAAGCACCACTGCTGCTACCCTGGTGGTTGGTGCTCCCGTTGTGAAGGGGTAGTCATAAACAAATTATATTACATTTCCTGCTATATTTATCGGTATGCGTACAGAAGATGACGTTCTGATCCAAAGCCTGACTAATATAAGGATTTGTTAGAAAGGAAGCTGATCATTTAATAAAAACTGCATAAATATCTCCACCAAACGAATCTAAGCACAGCTATGATATATGACGGTAGTCTAAGGGAAATGGTGGATCTTTTCGGAAGTTTTGTGTCCTTGTTAGCTGCAAGCATGTCTCCGCTATCTAACCTTCACATTGAAGCATTCTTTCCAAAACATTTAATTTATTTTTTGGCGGGGGAGAGTGGTTGGTTTTTAACCGTGTTGGTTAAGAGCCAACTCGGTTATAGCTGTTACTTGCGGTAGAAATGCCATGCACATATCTAAACAAAACACAACTTCGGAATGGAATCGTACCGGTAATCTGTCTCAGTACAGATGTTACATTTGCGATTTTTGAGTAAAGTACTCTTACTACAAAAATCACAGAACTTAACGCCGAATACTGATGTTTACAATTCCTAATTTATTATAAATATCTATCATTTTGTATCAAAAAATGCCGTTTAAGAGAATTTTGTAAACGACTGTTCCATTTTCAAACAGGGGAACATGATTGTTTTTCGTAAGTTAATTGTTTATTATTAGATTGCTCCCCGAAACTTCATCTTGATAGCTTCAACATTTAGACGTCATTTTGATGATAAAGATAAGACTATAGTCTTGTCACAGATTATCTGAAAGTAGGTTTGACCCTCACAAAACTACATGTACCTGAGTGATAATGAGATTTCAGGAGTACAGATATTAGCTGTCAATGGCGCCATGTACACATTTAGCTCAAATTACACTTTACATATTTCCGTATGGTGCAACAACACGGTTTATAGTACGACAGTACTTTGATTATACTTGTTGTCATATACTCACATCTAATAATTTTCGAGGTGATTGTAGCGAAGAAGGGCAATTTTGTAATTGACCTTATATGCGTTTGTAATCCTGATAGAATAGAGAGGTTTCACTTGAAATTTTTAATGTGTTTTGTTGTATTTCATTACGGATAAGTGTTCTCGTCTTCCTCGTTCCCGATGTTGCCTGTGTCCTCGGATTGTTCCGCCTTGAATGCTCCTTCGATTTTCTCACGCCTTTCTTATAGTTTATCATATGATAAACGAAATTATGCGGGAGTAAATCCAAGATTTCTGCTGTAGAAATGTTCTATTTAATGCGTTCTTGCCAATACAGTCGACTCTCATTATCTCGACCTCGAAGGGACCATTCAATTTTCTTCGACTTAACCAAAAAATCATGTTATCAGGAGTAAATTTGGATAGATTCTACTGTAGAGGCTACAAAAATTTACTTCGAGTTATCCAAAAATTCGACTTATCTGTGTTCGAGATAACGAGAGTCGACCGTATGTCTATATTTTCACATCCTGGTATCATGAAGACAATCGTGATTTTGATACTACTAAAATAGGGTATCACTTTTACATGGGGTTAACAAATCTTTAGAGTTTCTTTCCTGAATGGGAAATAAAAATATTCTATTGCATGCTAGTATCAAAATGAACACGTGAAGTGTTATGCCTGTGAAGCCTTTTACATGTATGCGTTTTCAACATGTGGAGAAATATTGTTCAGTTCTTACGATTCAAATGGTTCCAATTCTATATTTTCTTCATTAGATTTGGATAATGGTTAGCAATTCAAAGAATAATCATGATAATAGTGTAACATTCCCGGTTGGGAATCGACCCTCGGACCTTCTTCATCAAAGGCCATCGCTCTACTAACTGAGGTAAAGCAGATCTCGACTAAATCAACTAGTGGAGGGGGTATTTAAATCTATTTTATGTACTACGATGCAGGCTATACCTCCCCTATTATCTAAGCCTCGCTCATGAAGCTTAATTTCACGTGGTGTACTACGGTGCTGGCTATTAACCTAATTTCGTTAAACAAAATAGCTAATATGCGTTCGGCCTTTTCTCTGGATAATTGTATGTTATACGTAGCAAGCTTATACTTACCACTACTACTTGGTATCCAATAAACACAGAGCTACATTGATTCGCTGCCACAATTGTAGATGAAAGGAGGAACAGAATCACAAATAAAACACTGAGTAAGAAATTCTGCAATATATTATGTATGATTAGTAATAGTTTAAATGTTGGAAATTCTTTTTTGGTAACTCTTATATATGCTTAGATCAGAATTAACTTATGCTCGACTTAAAATCTTCATTCTGCTACTGTTTATTTATTACCTACCATATAACAGATTGTTTGGATGGAAAACGGGTTTTGATTCGAATTTAAGTAGCATGCACATGTTTGATGTTCACTTTTTGTTAGTATAAACATTTTTTTCTTGTCGAAAATTCTGACGTGAAAATCCACATATGAATCTGTTTCATAACAGGATACCTGTTATGTCTCGACGTAGCAAAGCTGAACTCTAGACTTTTCTGTACGAACTGCTGAACTTTTACACGTCTATAAATTAACTACTGAATTTTTAATTGCCTTACACGTACCAGTTATTTGAAATCAGTTTACGGAGAAAGAAAGGTAAATTACCTGTATTCTTGGTGTGTGTGTGTGTGTGTGTGTGTGATACAACTTGTATTAATATAGAGTCCTTTGATTTGATCTTTTTAATTCATAGAGCCATGTTTTACTAACCAACATAAGTTGCCTGTTTAGCCAGTAGTCAGATAACTAACCATCATTCTTTAGACTTTACTATTTGTTTTGAACTTGTTTATATGTTGTCCTCCCTGATTTTGCTTTAGTATGGGTCTTTATGAGTTATTAATGTTATTAATACCTAAATTACGAGTAATACCTCTGCCCCCAGAATAGAGGAAACTATTATTCGTTCCGGTGTTCTATGTTACTGTACACGTTAGTTTTGACCTTTTACTTTAGATCTGGTATACAAAAATCCTTGTTCACAACTAGTCATGTAAGGCAAACAATTTCAGATAGTTGTAGTTTTCAGTTGTAAGTTAAAATCTTAAGAGATTCTTTTGAGAAAGAAAACACTTGCCATTTAAATCACTAGAGGGCTGAAATTTTATATTTAGAACTTTAATTTCACATTTGTTATCTTTTTTATATCGATACAAACATAATGTCAACCTGACAAAATATTCTTAACTGATCACGATTCAAATGCAATCAGAAAGATTTATAAATTTCAAAGAATTTCCCATATTTCTATGAATTCGCCGTAACGTCATCAAAATGAAAAGTAACTTGAATTATTTGTAAAACTTTTTAGCTTTTCTTGTGCGTTTTACAGTCTATTAATATTCACGTCTTCAGTTATAACAACAGAATTTGTAATTATCGGGCAGAGGGACCGCAGTCAAAATGTACATATATGAAGAATGAAAATGACATTCTTGATTAAAAGGCTTCAAGTAACCAAAAATTTGTAAGTAACATTTATGCTTTATCTAGTGTTTCCTTTAGAAATGCTGAACTTGT
>JAOXYI010333479.1:0-10288 GCA_028566495.1 Lithophaga antillarum
AGTAAAAGTTTAAAACTAGGATTAATATTATTATCGTTTGAACTTCAAATAGGTTAAAGGTTAAGGGTTCAGTATTCAAGTCTTAAAGTCATTATCATGTGGTTTATACGATTTGAGTAATCTACGAAGTTTCTGGGGTACAACACCTGTATGGATTTATGGAATCAGTCATCCATTATCTGCAGAGTTGCACTTTTTTTTTACAAAATCATATTGATATATTTTACTGTGTTAAAGTAGAAGCAATCGTTCACACCTGGCAACAAATTATGCCTAATTTTTGGACAAAAATGTAATATATGTTTAACAACTCTACTAGGCACCTACATTCAAATTTGAGCTCATTCTGTGGGCAAATAAAGCTGAATTATCTATTTATGATGTTTGCTATTTTAGTAACAGCAGCCATCGTTGATGTCGGGCTGTGTCTCGGAAAAAAATTTGAAAGGGCACCACCCACGGATCATTCCACCAACGTCTGGTTCAATTTGGCTGAGTAGTTTCAGAGCAGTTCATGTTTTAAGTGAATTTTTGTCATATTATGGCTTAGTTGCATATTTGAAAAAATCCGAAAAATGGATTTTTTTCTTAAAAAAAACCTGTGATACATCTTTAACAACTCTTTACCAAGCACCTACGGTTCAAATTTGAGCTCCTATGAAAAAACGAAGCTGTATTGGATATTTATACTTTCTGTTTTTAGTAACAGCTGCCACCTTCGATTGCAAGTGGGGTCATTCAATATTATTCTCAAAGGGGACCATCCAAGGACCATTCCACCAAAGTTTGGTTCCAACTGGCCTAGTAGTTTTAGAGCAGATGATTTTTAAGTGATTTTTGCCGATTTTTCTATTTTTAGTAACAGAGGCCATCTTGGATGATGGGTGGCATCATTCGATACACTTCTGAAAGGGGATCCCCAAAGGACCATTCCACCAAAGTTTGGTTCCAATTGGCCTTGTAGTTTCAGAGGAGAAGATTTTTAAATGATTTTTTGCCGATTTTTCTATTTTTAGTAACAGTGGCCATCCTGGATGACGGATGGCGTCATCGGATAAATTTCTGAAAGGGGACCACCAAAGATTCATTCCACTACAGCTTGTTTCCAATTGGCCTTGTAGTTTCAGAAAAGTAGATTTTTAAATGATGTTTTAGCCTATTATTTCATTTTTAGTAACAGCGACCATTTCGGATGACTGGTGGCATCTTCAGATACACTTCTGAAAGGCGATCACACAAGAACCATTCGAGCAAAATTTGGTTATAATTGGCTTAGTAGTCTTAGGAGAATAAATTTTTAATGATTTTTTAACTTTTTTCTATCTTTAGTAACATCGACCGTGATATAGTTCTGAAAGGAGACCGCTGCCAAAGGCCTATTCCACCAAAGTTTGGTTTTAATTGGCCTAGATTCAGAGGAGAAGATGTTTAATTGATTTTTGCCGATTTTTCTATTTTTATTAACAGCGGCCATCTTGAATGACGGGTGGCAACATCGGACACAATTTTGAAAGAGTACCACGAAAGAACCATTCCACCAAAGTTTGGTTCCTTCGGACCAGGTGAGCTAACAACAAAAATTCTAAATTAGTATGTGACCTTGTGAATTTGAGAAGTCATAGGTCAAAGTTGTAATTGGTGAAGACCTACGTGCAGGACTTACGATTCTTGAACTACATTAAATATTCAAAGGAATATAACTCCTGTAAAGGGTCGTCGAAATCCTTCTCCCTAAATGTAATGGATTTGTGGCACTTGGAAAAGTTTTGTTTCGATTTAGTGGCTTTTCCCGTAAGGGAAGTGTTCGGTCTTTCAGGGTTGATGGCAAAGGATTTTTGGGGAATTGATACCTTATATTAAATGTATTTGGAAGACTGATACCATATACTAAATTGGTTGAAGTACTTCGGCAAGTTGGTTTTAGCCACCACACAACAATGTGAGCTGGCCAATACATGCCTTCAGAAGCCTTCGGTTAATTATGTACATTTCTAACAAAATTTTCTAGTATTATTCTCTAGAGATTTGAATATCAACTTGACTGTGGTATCTTGTGGTAGCATACAAGTAATGAATATATTCCTGGCTTATCTGTTGACGGGATGTCAACAGAGAAGCCAGGAATGTATTCCACTAATTTTTCTGACCCATAAAAGTTCTTTCTGCCACCAAAAAGCTACTGTATGGAGATTAATGGGTTTTCTGATTTAATCGGTTTTTGTCAACTACTTCCTGATAAGATGCACAACATTCTTTGCAATGACAGATAAAAAGAAAGAGCTCAATTTCATACTGAAGGCGAACAATGACAACAGATAAACTGAACCAAAGATATTTACCTATTCCAGATTCTATTGCTAAAACGTTTTTAATCCCAACTAAAATTCTGTTTTTACTGACGGAATGTTACAACCATATTTTGTTTTATGCGTCTTGGAAACTAGAATATAACTCACAGTTAAGACTTAATAGAAATACTCTTTATCATATCAAAGTAAGTTTTATGGTTACCAGTTAACAAATTAACAGAACTATTTACATTAATTGTACTGACCTGGATTCTGCGATCTTCTTTGTACTTTACTTGCATGTAACAAGCTAGAATATTTTCTCAACAAATGGTAAATTACTTCATTTTATCAGCTATGATTATTTTCCAGATGACACCATAAATCGTTAAAAATCAGTGGAAAAAGAAGAAGTTATTCACAATGTCACCTGAAACTTTAATTGCTCTAAAACAGTGATATCCAGGGTAACTAGGTGCTAAAGCAGAATTAAGCACTATACACATGTAGCACATACATATGACAACTACACATGGGATCTACATATATTGTAATATACCCTCAGTTTTTATATCTTAAGACCCAATGTAAGATCATGGAGACATTTTTCATATTGTAGATGATGTATAAATAAAGCCCCCTAGGGAAAAATTAAATTAACGACAAAATATCAGGAATATAATGTGGAATAAATAACTTCACAGATTTACGAATTCAATGATAAGAAAGGTGACACAGTTCATTCAGTGAAAGGGAAGTAACATATAAATGAAGAATATTTAATTCAGCGATAAGGATACGTAAGTAATATTGTGATATGCATTGCGTTTCAAACAGTTGTAACAAAAGCATTTTTATTTCTGTGTAGAAAAACGAATCATTAAGAAGTATCTTTGGTGTTTACGAATTTTAATGAATTAGTTCAGATCATCTATGAATTGTATTTGAAAACATTTAATTTAACTAAGTACAATGTATCTGCGAAATTTCAAAGCAGTGTTACACATCCTGCAGGTATATGACATACATATGAAAATTTATCCAGGAGAAATTAGTAATCGTTTGTTTTCATATGCTACAGGTAAATGAAATCAAGACGACAATGAACCTAAAATCAAATATTCTACAGTCTAAATTTTGTCACATAACTGGAAATAATTTTAATTTCAGTATTGCTTTATTAAAGATAGGGAAAATAGCTGCCGGTATTATGATGGACTGATTTCAATATTCGATCAAATAAGCTTATCGACACCAAAACTGTATCTAAATTTGAATAGGGTAATTGTTAATGATCCATCACTTTTTTTTTAATTAAACCAGGTATTCCCAATTCTCTTGATTAAAATATATTTGAAATACATAGTCATACCGGTCTGCAATGGTCACCCAAATGAGAAAAAAAAACGGAGCATTATGAGCAGTGAACCTTTTATGCAGCTAGAAGCACAATCAATTTGTATAAAAAGCAAAATTTAAGTAACCCTTAAATGCAGGCACTGCTTATATAAAGATCACGTTTAACTCTTTGTTTCAATGTGATCCATTCTAATTATCTAAGATAATAAACAATGAAACGAAGGTTATTACAGAAAACAAAAAAAAAATAGTAGTAGAGTGCCAAACTTTCCCGAGAGTCCTTTTGGATTAAAAAATTAAATTGTCTTTATCCGGACGATCTTAACAAGCAGATTGATTTATACTTTTTTCTGAAACGTTTGGAAAATTACAGATTTTGCCATGTTTAATTCTTAATAGAGACTATATATTATATATTTATAAAGAGAAAGGACTCTCGGGAAAGTTCGGTACTACTGTTTTTGTAATCTAATAATCTTCGTTCCATTGTATTTTATCTTGGATAATGAGAATGGATCACATTCAAACAAAGAAGAGTTAAAGCTGCTATAATGTGGTGATATACGTGTGTGTGTGTAAACAGCACATAACCACAGCAAACAATACGAACATTTAACATGTTAGATATTTCGGCCTTTATCAAAACACAAATAAAAAGAACATAAAAATGAAAGAAAAAAGTTAACTGTTTTCTATACAATCAAAAATTATGTGCACCTCTGCAAGAAAAAAATCTTTAATTACAATGTTACAGATATAGGGGCAGTTGGGGTAAGTGTCTTTCTCTCTGTAAATAATACTACGAAAAGTATAACTAGTGTATCAATTCGTAAGGCGCTTCATTACCTTTATATACATAGTTCTCTTTTTTACCTAACCAAATGCACTAACCTAACATCGTCTGTCTCTATTGTTGTCTCACCCCTGTTAGATTCGGAAGTACTCTGTTTATCCTTCTCAGATTCAGCCTCATCACTTTCTGCACAAACTGACGTTTTAGATGGACCAAAAGCTTCCGTAGGGATTGCATTAGCATTAAAAGGGTAGATTCCTGTAGCTCTGAAACCACCGACTATATTGACAATGTTCATTTTCTCGTAGGCTTTGCTAAATAGTCCACAAAAATCATACCGTGTGATCTGTCTGCCAGGGTTCTGCTTCATAAAACTGTCACAGTTACTATTGTATGCCTTTTTCATGGGACCAAATACAAATCTATCTAAAGGTTGTGTCCAGTGTGTCGTATGTGCTGGTAAGCAGAAAATTTCAACCTCATTTGCCTTTGCAGATTCTAATAGATGAAGGGTAATGTGCGAGGCATGATCTTCTCAAATAAGTAGAACTGGCCATTGTGGAGGAAGATTTGGCAGGAAAAGCTTTTCAAACCATTTTCCGAAGAGTTGTCTGTCTATAAACGAGCTTTTACTACATGCAAATAAGGTATTCCTTGGTGCATTGCTCATAAGTGCTTGACGGATTCTTTGTCCTTTAAAAATTACCATTGGTGGTATTATACGGGCTTCTGCACTCACACAGCATAAGGCAGTAATATTTTCACCACGTTCTCCGCTTGTTTTTGAATGGACAGATTTTTCCCCTTTTTGCCTACAATTTTTGATGTTTCATGAACTGCACTGAAGCCTGTTTCATCAGCGTTGAAGATCTGTTGAGGTTTTGACTTGATTTCCATTTTCTCCATAAGATCCCCAAGCTTTTTGAAGTATGTTGTTATAACATTTGGGCTGAGCATAGTACTGCGAGCTGCGCTTAAGCCTTCTGGTTTTCGAAGTGACAGACAAGGATGGCGATCTTTAAATCCCTGAAACCAATCATACCCGGCCATCTTTTTTGCATTGTTGAAAGGATGTTTTCTCCCAGATCTAGATACTATTTCATACGCTAGTTTACATATGTCAGAAATTGTCAGACCAAAGCCTCTATCCTCCATTTCTAGTATGTGTCCCGCTAGAGATGCTTCTTCTTTTGTTGTTAGCACTGTAACTTTAGCTGCAGGTGAGTCAATATCCATAGTTTTGAGCTGTCTTGTTAGCGTAGTGCTAGGTATGTTGTACAGCTTTGATGCTTTTAATTTGGACATTTTCCCAGAATACACTTGATTAACTGCTTCAGCCAAATATTTTTTGTTCCACTTCCCTTGAACTGGCGTCCATCCTTTTTTCTATAGTGCCATTACAACCTGTAAGTATAAAAATGAGAAAAATTTTAAGTTTATTATTATTTAATGGTACCACTGAATAATTTGCATAAGTGTCTTTTGAAGTAGTTAATATACTGTTTAATGACAACAAAACATCATACTGACTTCTGTAAAAGACAATATAGTTTCAGTATTAAATAAGTTAAACTTGTACATACTTCATTTCACTTTCACTTTCTATCGGAAATGGGAAAGTGAAACAGTCAACAGAAGTACAAATAATGTATTAATTAATTAATTAATTAATTAAGCAGTTTTAAAACTAACATAATAACAAAATGTAATATAGCAACCATATCGGGTGTATGCTTTTTAATCGCCCAAGTTTGAAGAAGAAAAATAATTGGGATATATTAGTTTAAAGGTTCAATAATTATTTCGGTGATACATGTCAAAATACATTTATTAAATCCCCTGGATTAAATCTAGATTTTACCTGTCAAATGTTATAAAAAATAATTTTATTTGTTTTACCCGAGAAAAATTTTGGTCAAGGAGTAACCCCCCTTTTTAGATCTTAAAAAAATGTTTGTTAGGGTAACCCATTTAGTGCCTACCCTAACTATTTTATTGGCTTATCCCAACAAGTCGGAACATTTGTCCCATATATCCTAGAAAGTGAACCCAAAACATGTTAGCGGAAACACTCAACTTTTTTTCTAGGCCTTAGTTAGGTGGTCCAAATTTTTCTAGATAAAAATTTCTTGACTAAACAACTTTACCCCCAAAACAGCATAATTTAAATGAACTCGGAACACATCAAAAATACCTGGTCACACTCCTAACTATATACTAATCAATTTATTTTTGTCAACACAATATCATTAAATAAAACCTAAAAAAAAAGACTTAATATAATAAAGTTTGTACGACAAAAACAAGAAAACAATTCATGTTTGGGTTCAACCCCAATATATTCCACTAAATGTCTAGCCCTCCCCCCACTCAAACCACCCAGCCACACACATATATGCACAAAAAGGAAAATTGGGAAATATTAGACGCTGAACAACGATTATAAAATCCTTGTATTTATCTGAATCAATGCAACCCCTTTTGAGATCAATGATCTGTACTATATACTGTGAAAATATATAAATTAAGGATAAATACCAAGACCTATGGCAAAACAAAATTGTAATAAAAATTACGGAAAAAATTATGAAAAGTTCATGTCGATAGAACATATTGTTGACGCCAAAATATGGTTCTATTCTTTTTGTTAGGCAATGCATTTTCTAGAACTTCCCCCATACTACTGGGGTAAGTGGACACTTTGAATTAAGTCATTTAAATATTCCATTCAGAGAAAAAAAATTATAAAGCAAAACTGAAGAACTGCTAACTACAACTATTTTTTGTATAAATGCTATTTTTGTTCCATAAAGATTAGTCACTTTCACGGTACAGTTAATTTTATTCATTAATTGAAATTATTATAAAATGACATTGTAGTCATTGACAACATGACGTAATAGACGTTGAATGTAATGCACACATTATGCAGTCCCATCTTTGTGTATAGACTGGGTTTCAAAAGGTCGGCGAATAAAATTATCGATGATTAAACATAGTCTGCAATTTATAATGTTGTTTTTTCATGAAACTCTTGTTTGAAACATGTTATGACAATATATAGAGGCGTTTACAAAAATCTGATTTTTTCGAGCGGTATGCATGGTGACCATCGCCATTTTTTATTTGAAGCACACTTTTCTAAATATTTGTGTGAATGAAACCTTCAAACTTGACCAAAATGAGTGAAAATATACGCTGGACAAAATTTCTTGGTCATTTCGTACTTCTGGGAAAAATCCAACACAACTTTACTCAAAAGTAACATGTGTCGTTGATTTATGAGTCAAAATCTAGAAAAGTAAATTCTGAAATACTAAGAAATGATACTTTTGTGTTACTTACAGTAAAACAGGATGGTTTTAGGCTGTTGATCTTCTTGGTATTAATGACCTTGAATTTTCCCAATCTGAAACTTTGTGTACGTTTGGTGTTTTTTTCGACGGAGAACTGTTCGAAGGTAAACAATTCCTATAGACTATGCTTCGTAGAATATTTTAGAAACATGTCCACTTACCCCTATTAATATCTTGTGATGAAAGTGATATTTTTCTAATTTTACGGCGGCAATGATATTAGCCTGCGTCGTATTTTCCGTGTACTTCTTAAAAGGAAGAAAGACCAAGATCTGCTCATTTTGTATTGTTTAGTGATAATTTCAATCGGAATATTTTCTCCGTTTTGTAAGTAATGGTTAAACTATCATTTTTGGCTATTACACACAAGGTATGCAACAAAATACTGAAATACAATATGATATTGAAACTTTTAAAGTAGAGTTCATTGATAATGATATCCGTCGTTGTTGTTGAACCGTTTCATTGTAAATAACGGTGAAATCCGTATATAACAGTCAATATTCTACAAATTCATGCCAAAATGATATTTTCAACAACAAAAACAGAAGGAAAAAACCTATAAAATGTACCCAGCAATAAACTAAAAATGTGCTTAAGATGTCTCCTAAAACTGGATACAACCTTAATCGATTGCATAGACATCAACAGTTGTTCAAAAACAATGTAGAGGCTTTAGTTTACTACAATCTCATCAATAACTGTTATGTTCTTTATTGCTTATTAATTGCACGATCATGTTCTATAAAACCACGTGACAAAACTGTTAAAAAGGTGAATAAACCTTACTTCCGTGAAAATGTCTTGTTTAGCTTGTTTTATCTTTTGTCATCTGCGTGTTATACATCATTGTCAATTCATCAATATATGATCCTTTACAAGGTCCAACTGGGGCTGCAGGCTTTTTGTACAAAGATTTCTTCTTTATGACAGTCAAAGTTTAAGAAGAAATTCTATGTGTACAAAACTACTGTCATTTTGATTGAAACCACGATATCCAAATGTTCTTAAATAAAGTTAACAAACGACCCACGCGTAACTTCCTATAGCAAATGACCTGGGGATAACTGCCTATATATGGTAAACGGGACGTCCGGTAAAGTCTAGACAATATTTTATGGAGAAAAGAGCAGATTTCTGGTCTACTTTTGTGTATTTTAGCAGATTTCGTGTCAGGTTTTCGCATTGTGTAGGTTGCAGGTGACATATTTCTGACCACAAATTTCAACAACTTGTAGATTTTGGCGATATTTTTCATTAAATTTCTTTCTATCGTGCCGTATTTGTACAATAGCAGTATACAATTGTAGTACTTGGGAATTTTGTGAATAAATATGGGTCATGATTTTAAGTAGATGGATAAATTCAGGTTCCCAGTTTAGATACATCCTGGATAATTTCGGGAAGGGGTTTTGAGTCTTCCGTCCCACATCCCCGTCACTTACGATCCAGGTTACCTCTCACACAACCCCCCTCACCCCGAAATAATTTGGAAGATGTGATCAAACTAAATTTTCCCAAATTAAATGTTGAAATAATAATCCATATAGTTGTGTCCCTTTGTAGAAATGTAGTTTTTGAAGTTTATCAAACAACACTGCTAATGAAAATATAAAATCGAGATTTGCTTACATGAGTCGGTACGCTAATGTTAAAAGAACATAAAAATACCTATGTTTTGATTGCAAGTTTGATTATACCATTAAAGAATTACATAAACAAATTAAAATTTTACCGAAAAAAAAAAAAACAAAACAAAAAAAGACAAGACATTATCGCAAACTATAAGATACTTTAACATAGTCAATAACTTCAACATCATATTTTTAAACATTGATTGCAGAATATGTATCGCCAATATCTCAGATCACTCATCACCTTTCATCGCAGCTTGGGCAGTCTCTGTATTGTCTGAGGATTTGTAAATGACTTCTGACCATACTTTCGAGTTTTGGTCCTAGCTTGAACAAAATTAACGAAAAACAAAATGTTTCGTGGATATATTTTTACCAAAAAACTAACGAGGCAGACCCTGTGTGAATTTGATAAGGCAGAATTTATGTTGAAATTAGACAGTGAATCAACGTCGTAAAGATAACATTATTTCAACGTCAAATCTCGACGTTACTGCGACGATAAAATATGGCGTTGTCTTGAGGTTGAAATAATTACGTCGATTCAATTTCAAAGATCAACCAGACATAAACATTATTTCAACGTCGACACCTAACGTCGTACCAACGTTATTTCAACGAATAATGCCTGCTGGGCATTTAGAGATCCCCGGTTGCGAAACCAGTCCAAAATAGCCTCCCTTCAGAAACCCTCTTCTGCACATACCCATACAGTTTCAATCGCCATCCCAAAATTATATTCCGTATTAAGAGATCCTCGGTAGCAAAACCAGTCCAAAATGGCCTCCCTTCAGAAACCCGCTTCTGCACATGCCCGTACAGTTTCAATCGTCATCCCAAAATTATATTCCGTCTTTT
>JAOXYI010333590.1:0-10288 GCA_028566495.1 Lithophaga antillarum
CAACCTCCAAAATCAATCCCAACCTTTATTTTGTACCAAGAATCAGTGTGTCAAAATATGAAATGGATCGGTTCACTTGAACAAAAGTTATCATGCGGAAACCAACCTGTCTACAGAAGGAAAATGACGACAATGACAACAGCATCATACCATAATACGACTGCAAGTCGCATAAAAAGGTCCATGAAATTGAAGTCAAGGTCCATGACATGTGTCAGGCTGACATGTAGTCCCCTTGATGAATGTGTGGACCAAATATGGTATCTCTGTAATGTGTGGTTACTGAGAAATGGACCTAAGCACAAAGACTTGTTGTAATTTTACCATGTCAGTAGACTGTGAAAATGAGGTCAAGGCCAAGTGACATGTGTCAAGCTGATAACCAAATATGGTTGCTCTTTGACATTTGGTTACTGAGAAATGAAGCTAATCATGAAAACTAAACGTAAATTTAATGAAGTCAGTGGACCATGAAAATTAAGTCAAGGTGATGTGACGTGTAAGGCTGACATGTACACCCGCTGAATGTATGGACCAAAATTTGGTTGCTCTATGATGTGTTGTTTCTAAGACATGAAGCTAATCATGAAAACTGAATGTAAATTTTACTGTCAGTGGACTAGGAAAATGAGGTCAAGATCAAGTGCCATCATCAAGTTGACGTGTACACCGCTGATGAATGTTGGACCAGATATGGTTGCTGTATGATGTGTGGTTACTGAGAAATGGAGCTAATTACAAATACTCGACGTAAATTTAACAAAGTCAGTGAACCGTAAAAATGAGGTCTAGGTCATCTATCAAGCTGACATGTATGGCCACTGATGAATGTGTAGACCACATTAGGTAGCTGTATGATGTGTGGTTACTGAGAAATGGTGGCAACCACAAAAACTTATGCAAAGTTAGCATCAATGCCATTGCCACCACAATGGCAGTCAAAAGCATACCTATGTCTCCATTTCCATGATTTGTCTCAGGTGAGACAAAAACAAAGATGGACACACAAATATGTCTTGTCTGTGATTCAGCAAAATTGAAACTAGGCCATTCGTTCTGAAAATAAGATCCAGTGACATTTTTTAGGCTGCCATGCATATCCCCCAATAAGTCTATGCACCACCTATGGTAGCTCCATGACATACGATTACTGAGGAATGTAGTAAATTTAACAAAGTCAGTGGACCATAAAAATGAGGTTTAGGACAAGTGATGTATCAAACTGAACATGTGCACCTCCTAATGAATGCACTGACTGAATGTTGTGGCTCTACAATGTGTGGTTACATAGAAATGAAGCTAATCATGAAACTTAACTTTAACGTATCAAAGTCATGCAGTTGAATATGAAAATCAGGTCATTGTCAAATGACTTATGTCAAGCTGACATGTGGACCAAATATTGTTGCTCTATGATGTTTTGTTACTGAGAAAGGGAGATAATCATGAAAGCTTCAAGTAAATTTTACAAAGTTACTAGAATATGAAAATGAAGTCAAGGTCCAGTGATATCTGTTAGTTAAAATGTACAACCCCTGATGAATGTATGTTCCAAATATGGCTTCTCTACGATGTGTAGTTACTGAAAAATGGAGTTAATCACAAAAATTTGACATAAATTTTACAAAGTCAGTGGACTGGTAAAATGAGGTAACAGTCCAGTGACATGAGTCAAGCTGACCTGTACACCCCCTGATGAATGTATGGATGAAATATGGTTGCTCTATTATGTGTAGTTACTGAGAAATATAACCAGTCACGAAAACTTGATGTAAATTTCAAAGTCAATGGACAATGACATTTTTTTTTAAATGAGAAAAGCATTAAAATCTACATATAATGGAGATGCTACAAATTAAGTTTCATTGAAATATTTTGATTGGTTCTTTATGTTTTCTTATTTACAATTTGTTCTCAAAACCTGAACTTTTTTGTAAGTACTTGAATGTGTAATTAAATTTACACCAAAAACATTAAAGTTACTTGAAAATGAAGTTTAATTAAAAAATTTCAACTGGTGCTGTATGATCAGCTGTTTACAAGAAGCTATAGACAGATGGGCAGAAAAAGTGATTAGTATAGGACTACCTCATCTCAATGCTGGCCCTAATAATTTTGTATTTTACATGTACTACAAAAACTACCACAAAGATCTAATAATGAAAAAGAATACCATCGTCACTCTACATAAGAATTTCTGACTAACTTACCACAATTTTTCTCATCTTGTCCTGAAATTGGACAATCCCAAATTCCATTGCAATAGTTGGTACTTTCATAGCAGTTTACTTCAGTTCCACAACTTCTTTGATCTGGTAGACAGCTACCTGAATAGTTCAAGGAAGAAAGAAAAAAAACATTCAGCAAAATTTAAATCATTATATCTCATTATTTCAAGGTTTACATTTTTCTTATATTTTCTTTGTACAAATTCATAAATGCATGGTATTACTTCATCATAAGATTTTAATTTTGTAAACAGAAAAAATACATGTCTACTTTTTTTACATTGTCTAGGAAATTCTGGAGCATAATAATCAACAGGATTTATTTAAAAATGTACCTAAGCTTTATCTGCATAAAATGCATATTTTTTACTTGTAAATCTTCAGAGCAAGAAGTTTTAAATTCACTTTGAGAATCTGATATTGCAAGTGCAAAATTTTTAATAGTGAATTATATGTTATATGAGAGAAATTTCTCAAGTGAACTCTTTATTATGTATGAAATTTTCTCAAATGAAGTCTTTATTTGAGTGTAAGTTGCATAAGTAAAATATTTAAATTCTTAATATTTTTTGTTATGAATGAGAAATTTCAGTAGTGGAATTACAGGTGTATTATTTCACTAGTGAAATGCAACTTTTATTTATTCTATTAGTTATATTTCCAATATAGTACCTTTATTCTGATAGCTGAAATTAAATCCCCTTCCCTGAATGGAACCATCTGAATGGAAGACAACTGTCAAATAATTTGAAGTGGACTCAATGACTTTTGGAGGCAACTTTGACCCATAATATGTATCAATATGTCTGGAATAGGTGTTTGGACCATCATAAACAGCAACAAAGTCTGTATTTTTTTCACTCTGAAGCCTAAAATTTTTAAATCTGAGTTGAATAATCAAATTTTCTCGACTGTGTATATGCCAAACACAGTCCATGTAATCTGGGTAATCATATGGATATCCGGGTGATGAGATGTAGCCGAAATCATTTATGTCAATGTTTCTGTTACAACTGTTTTGAGTGTCTGAAAAAGAACAAAACAAAACATTACAATATTACATGACTAAATACAGAACTACAGGCTCCCCTGTATTGCTCACCTGGTTATAAATTCATCCATCATCCGAAACTGAAAAATATGCCACCCTCAATCCTCACTAGCAATCCAGATTGCCTAAACCGCCTCATGAGAGGTTTCCAATCGTGAAATTTTGATCTAATGGTCATTCATGAATAGATATGGTTTAACTTTGTATGTTATTCCTAAGATCTTAGAATGTTTTTCGCACAGAGTGGTGGCAGCCATATTGGATTTCTGATTGGCACAGAAAGTACAATTTTATAAAGGATTATCCAAAGACCATTTCTGCTGAGGAGCAGTTTCACTAACTCGATGGTTTCTGAGAAAGATGTTTAAATATACTTTCCAGTGGGTCGTCTATAAAACAATATCCTGTATTGGCAGCCATCCTGGATTTCAGTTTGGCATATAAAACAGGAACTCTGTCATCTGTCAGTGATTCATGAATGCCTTTGATTTAACTGTCCCTATTAACTGATAGAAGAAATTTGAGCATTTTTGCCACAGGGTCCCATGTTAAACTATATCTTGCAGTGGCAGCCATCTTGGATTACTAAATAGCATAAAAAGCATAAGTACTAAGGGCTATCCAAGGAACAATTCTGCCATGGAATGGTTTCACTGACACAGTAGCTACCTGATCAGCGATATCTTTAAAATGGATTTCCGGTAGGGTCCTATGTTAAACTTCATCCTACGCGGATGGCCATCTTGGATTTCAGACTGGCAAAAACCACACTTTTAAAGGGTCATCAAACAAGAAAAGTTTTGGTTTAACTGTCTTCCTTGTTTCTGGAATGAAGATCTTCAAATGTTTTTCACACGAAGTCCCATGTAAACTCTGTCCTGTGCTGGCAGCCAAGTTGGATTTCAGACTGGCATAAAAAACCAAAAATTTTGTATAGGACCATCCAAAGATCATTTTAAGAACAGTTTTGGTTTAATTGTCTCTGTAGTTTCTGAGAAGTAGATTTTTGCATGTTACCATAAAGGCCAATGTTAAACTAAGTCAAGTAGTGAGAATGATCATGGATTTCTGATCTGCATGAAAATTACGAACTTGGTAGAGGACCATCAATGATCATTCAAGAACAGTTTTGGTTTAATTGTCTCACTTGTTTCAGGGAACAACATCTTTAAATGCTTTTCCAATAGGTTGGTATGTTAAACTATGTCCTCTACTGGCAGCACTATCCTGGATTTCCAATTAGCATAAAAATTCACAAAACTGGTAGAGGATCATCCAAGGGATATTCATGAACAGTTTTGGTTTCATTGCTTTTCAGAGAAGATCTTTAAAATGATTTTTCCCACAGATTCCTATTTTAAACTATGTCCAATGGTGGCAGCCATCTTTGATTTCCAAACAGCATGAAAATTACAAACTTGATATAGGACTATCCAATAATTATATATATTGGAACCGACTTGGTTTAATTTACTGGTCCATTGTTTCTGAGAAGAAGATCTATGAATGTTTTCCCAATAAGGTCCTATGTTAAATTATGTCCTGCAGTGGCAGCCATCTTGGATTTCTTCTCGGCTCAAAAATTACAAATTTGGTAAAGAACCAACCAATGATCAATCAAGAACAGTTTTGAGTTTAATAGTCTGTTTTATTTCTGAGATCTGAAATGTTTTGCCCACAGGGTCCTATGTTAAACTGTGTTTTGCAGTGGATGCAATCAGCACAAAAATTACTAATCTGGTAGAGGACCATTCAGGAAACGTTCATGAACAGATCTGATTTAATTGTCCCACAAAAGCTCTTTGAAAGATTTCCTCTTAGTGTCCTATGACGTTAAATGTCAAGCAGTGGCAGCCTGGACCTTGGATTTCTGATCTACATGAAAATAATGAACTTTGCAGAGGACCAACCAGTGATCATTCAAGAACAGTTTTCATTTAATTTTCTCTCTTGTTTTTGAGAAGATCTTTGAATGTTTTTCCCACAGGGTCCTACATGTACTTGTATGTTAAATTGTTTCCAGCAAGGGTAGCAATTTTAGATTTTATATTGGAATGAAAATACCAAACTTGGTAGATTATTAGAATGCAAAACAGTTTTTTTAACAAAATCATTTTCTGACTGTAAGATCTATCACACTCTCCACTCTGGTGACAAAACAGTAAGTCGGACATATAGAAAACTATATATCAATAGAATTGTTGGACAGCCAGCTTTAAAGTTACAATGAAAAAATTATAATTTAAACTCACATAAGAGAAAGAACCCCCTCAGAGTTGCTCATTGGATAGCCCCTGTCCCCACTTAAAAATGGGGGAAAATTTCAATATTTGGCCTCATTTTTCAAAATTTTCTTCCCAAATGACAAACTTGAAACAGTTACCAAATTGAAAAGCATGAAAACATGTTCAAAAAACTGTCCTTCACTGGGGTCATGGCCAGCTTCCTGAAAAGCTATGGCATCTTGAATATCAATCTGCAAATAGGCCTGAAAAACAGTGTCTGTAAATGGAGTTACCTCCCCTGTTGCATTCCTGTCAAAATCCTTTTTACTGTAGGAGCATACTCTATACCAACTTTAGTAATTTAGATAACTTTGTAGAAAAGAAATTTTCAAGGGTGAAACATACAAAATTTGTTATACCACCTGTCAAACTAAATGAACTTGTCGATGAAATTAACAAACTTGATGTTGGTAAATCTTCAGGATATGACAATATTGGGCCAAAAATATTAAGTGCCCCATTCATTGTATCCTCCTTAACATACATTTTTAATAGAATGATTGATACTGGTATATATCCTACTGTCCTAAAAAATGCAAAAGTAACACCAGTTTATGGAGCTGGGGAAAGATTTCTAGCAACTAACTACAGACCAATCTCTGTTCTACCTACTTTATCCAAACTAATAGAAAGACATTTTTCAAAACATATGTACAAGTACCTGTCAAAGTTCAAACTTTTACATCCTGCCCAGTCAGGTTTTAGACCAAATCATTCTTGTCAAACTGCTCTCATTAATATTATTGATAAATGGTTACAAGAAATGAATGATGGAAACATCAATTTAGCAGTTCTTTTGGACTTCAAGAAAGCTTTTGATGTTGTTGATCATAATATTTTGTGCAAAAAACTTGAAATTTATGGTTTTCATGAAACTGCTGTTTGTTTTTTCAAGTTCTATTTGAGTGATAGAACTCAACAAGTTCATATTGGTAATGTAAACTCCGAGCTGTTACCTGTTAATTTTGGTGTTCCCCAGGGCTCGATACTGGGTCCCCTCCTGTTTGTTCTGTATATAAACGATCTTCCTTTGTATATAAAAAATTGTAATACTGACCTATATGCAGATGATACAACTATGCACTCATCAGGCAAAAATATTGTTGAAATACAAAAGAATGTACAAGATGATCTTCATCGTGTTGAAGAATGGTGTAACAATAATAATATGTTTACAAATTCTAATAAAACGAAATGTATGGTCATTGGAACCAGACAGAAATTGCTGTCTGTAGAAGGTGAACCACAATTAGAAATCAATTCAGAAATTTTACAATATTCTACATGCGAAAAACTTAGGGTGTCAGAATTGACCCAACTCTCAGCTGGACAAACCAGATCAATCAAATATGTTCCAATATTTCATCTACAATTTATTTACTCTCAAAAATCAGGAAATTTCTAGACAGAGAGTCTCGAGAACTATTTTATAATGGATATATTCTTCCTCTTTTTGATTACTGTTGCATAGTTTGGAGTGGTTGTAACAGTGATGGATTATCAAGAATATTAAAATTGCAAAAAAAGGGCAGCAAGACTGATTTTAGATGCTGATCCACTATCACCCTCGGCACCCTTATTTAAACAACTTGGGTGGATGACAGTACAAAACAGAATAAAGTATCATAAATATATACTAACTTATAAGTGTATCAAGAAGGAAGCTCAATAATACCTAGTTGAAAAGTTTAGATATATTTCTGAAAATAATCCTTATATGCTCAGAAATATCACTCACAAAAATCTTACTGTTCCAAAACCAAAAACAGAATTGTACAAAAAATCTTTTATTTATTCTGGATCAGTACTGTGGAATAATTTGCCCTACTCAGTACGAGATACTCCTAGTACAAATGTTTTTAAAAGAAGTATTAAAGAATATTTGTGTAACTAAAAGGAAATTTTTGCAACTTTTAATTGTATTTTTCATTTATTCAACATAAATGTGTTTTGTTTTTCTGTATTAACAGATTTTATTTTACCACTGACTGTCATATATGGAACAGTTTTGTATTTGTTGTATACACTTGTAATTAAATTTTGTCTTAGTTTATTGTTAACATAATGACAATGTAAATTAGAACACTATGTAAAGTTTAAACATATTGTTAATTCTACTTTTACTAGGGCCTCAGGGAAGATTAGTTGTAACTAATTGTGTAACCCTCTTTAAATAAAGTATTATTATTATATTGTTATTATTATTTTCTTGCAAGAGTTTCAAAGTTTCACTCATTCAGAAGTCATGTGTTGTAGGTTCAGTATCTTCATGTTTCTGGTTGGTTGGATTGTTAATTCTTATTGTTTCTCCCTTTAATATACACACTTGTGCATTTGGATTTAGCTACAATATCATTCTTGTATGCTAAGGCCTACTATCTTGGACTTGATGTAAGGTGCAAGTTCTTGCACATGTTAAAGTCTAACAGTGACACCAAGATAAAGAAGTAAAGGCTCACCAGAGCCTGTATTGCTTGCCTGGTTTTAAGCTGATCCATTATCCAAAATTAATTTTTTTTTTTTTCAGAAGTGGTCCTATGCTAAACTATGTCTCACAGTGGTGGCCATCTTGGATTTCCATTTCAGCATAGAAAAACAGACTTTGTAACTGACCACCCAATGATCATTCATAAAGGTTTGGTTTGAATGTCTTCATACTTGCTGAGAAGAAGATCTTAAATATTTTTCCCCATAGGGTTCTATGTTAAACTGTGTACTGAGGTGACGGCCATCTTGGACTTCCAATTGGCACAAAAATTAAAAACTTGGTAGAGGACCATCTAATAATGATTCATGAATTGTTCTGGTTTAACTATCTTCGGAGTTTCTAAGATTTTTGAATGTTTTGCCAATAGGATGCTAACTTTGCAGAGGATAATCCAAAGAACGTTCCTGCCAAGTTTGGTTCTATTTGGCTCAGTGGTTTCGGAGAAGAAGGTTGAGATGTACAAAGTTTACATATGACAGATGACGATGGCAGCAACAGACACAAAGTGATGGCAACAGCTCGCATGGTCCTTCAGACCAGGTGAGCAAAAAAGGATCAAATGCTGCTCCTTTACTTTGTACTTGATGGAACTTTGTCTCGTGGACATTTGCATTCATATTATCTCATTTTGAATTTAGTACTGGATTTCAGATTATTCTAAAAATATCGGCATTCAAGAGAATATTTATGAAAATTCTGCCTGTCTTGGTCTCATTTATACTTGTGATTCTGTGACACAAATTTATGAGGAAATGATGGTAACTAGTGCAAAGTGATTCTTAAAGTTCAGGTAATAATTTGTATCAGGTGAACTACCAAGAGCCAAATCTACTTCATTTTAAAACTAGACATAAAAGAATAAAAGTACTTGAAACACAAATCATACTTTAATACTATTAAAACTTTAACAAACACATGGCTATATTTATATGACAATAAATACACTATGGCAGAAGAACAATTATATCAACAATCAGATCATTTACCTTCCAAATTGAGAATCTGAGAGAAAACCATATACATTTTCCCAAATAAGGTTTTAAAAGAAACTTGAAACAATCTGATAATACAGAGCTCTGCTCACAGAGCATGATACAGTCACAGCAAGCTGACAAAAGACTACTTTGCAATCAGTTGATAGCAATGCAAGCATAGACACAATAGTTTGTTTGTTCTTTATTCATGTGGACATAATAGTAAACCAAAAAATAAAAAATCCCCACAAAAATCGAAAAATCTTTTTTGAGCCCTCTGAAAAAAAGAAAAAAAAAAACAGGAAGGGCCATCCCCTACTGTCAACCTTGACCTGTATTACCACAAGAAATTTAAATCAAGAAAAAACTGTATCAAAATCAGTTTGAAAATAAAAATTCCACTATTTTGCAAAAAATTGAAAAATGGCCAAATTGTCCCCTTATATCTAAGAAATGGTAAAATCCAGTGACCTACTACTTGAAAGTTCTTATGGCAAGAAATCCAGTGGAAAAACTATCAAAATATGCTCCAAAATAAGAAATTCATATACAAAAATAAAACACCCTTTTGGCCTCTTTTCATACCAGTGGTAAGGGCTAGAAACTCCATTATCAACATGATCAAAAAGTGACCTGTATTTTGTATCAAGGAAGAATTGGTCTTTCGGAACAAAAATTAGAGCTCAGGAACTAAATATCCACTGATTCTGACGACAACAGACCCATTCCATAATATGTCTGCAAAAAATTTGCAGCCATATAAAAAATCTACTAATCAGGTCTTAGACTTCACAGTATCAAATGATAATCTCCATTACACAAACATGTACATGCTGTGTTCACGTTACACAATTGCCACATCGCTATTGACAAATTATACCCGCTTGTGGCGATGCAAATTTGAATCTCATTAGCCATGGTGGGGAAAAAAGATGTCCGGATAAACTTTGGAAACGCATAGCTGACAATGTTCTTGTAGAAGTAATAACCAAAATGAATATGAAAACTGGCCGATTCCATCATTTCCAGTAGCTTTCGAATGCCTGTTAACACATGGTTAATGTATTTTCAATGCTGTTTCAAGTATCAGGTTAAAAGTCAGTAACATCTTTTAAACTTGCTGCCTGTTTACTTATAACACTTTGTTCACATGAAGTAATCTATAGGGTTCAATGTTAAACTATGTCCTGCGGTGGCAGCCATCTTGGATTTTGGATCGGCAAAAAAAACATACACTTAAGAAAGGACCATCAAAGGAACAA
>JAOXYI010333701.1:0-10288 GCA_028566495.1 Lithophaga antillarum
AAATGCCATAGTGAGTGAATGAATGGTTCATCAACCTTGTTCCCCACCCGCCACGGAGTGCCAACTGGGGCGATGCTATAAGAACGAAGAGCTATGACAGTTGTATCATGTATCTAATGCAGGGTTGACAAACAATTCCTTGTTCGGAAAATTCACGAAATACGACAAATCTTGATACTCGTTCTGGAAAAGAAAGTATAACAAGATACTTGGAAATAATCACATGGTTAAATCTACATCATTTTATTTTTGAAGGGTTTCCTTTGAGGTGACGTAAGATATACAAGTGACATAGCTGATTGACAGTGACGTAGAAAATTAGTAATTAGTATTGACGATCAGACAATACATGAATCACTAAGAGACAAAGGTTAATCTATATATATGACAGTTTTTCTCATTTCAAAAACTCCTCTTCAGATCTGCTCCCTGTGATCTGACCATAGAAATCGTAACTAAATCTGCATACTATCACCTTATTTTCCATTATTTTGCTGTGAATTTGTCATTGTATCAGGAATCCAGACTCAAAGTCACTGATGGCTGTCATCAACATCAATGTGAACTCTAGGTCCACACTCAGTCATTGGTGGCTGTGATCGACATCAGTGTGAAAGTTGGTAATGTCTCCAGTCCAGATTCAGAGTCACTGATGGCTGTCGTCAACATCAAGGTGAAAGTTGGTATTGTCTGCAGGTTCACATTCACAGTCACCGGTAGCTATCATCATTAGTGTTAGTGGTGTCTCATGTCCAGACTCAGAGTTACCGATAACTGCAATCAACATCAGTGTGAACGTTAATAATGTCTCCAGTCCAGACCCAGATTCACCGATGGCTTTTATCCATATAAACATTGGTCATGTTTCTAATATTCTATAATGTAGTTTCTTCTTGTAATTTAGTTTCTCGTATAAGTTTTGTTTTTGTAAAGGCGCTTGTAAGCCCAAATATAAAACTGTTCTCTTATTCTTATGTATTACTTGATGATCAATGCATACAGTACTATTTTGTATTTGTTTGGCGGTATCTGATGGCTTCAACATAAATCTACCTGATACCGACCCATTCAGATTATTGTACCTTTTCAGCAATTTCAAACAACATCAGTTCAACACTGTTTAAGCAAATGATGAATTCGCAGATTGCCAATAAAAAGTTTATGTGGTGTTGTGTGGATCAAGCAGCTTAACTCAGACCACAGTTGGTACTAAGGTTAAGGGATGATATTTTCTAAAATTGACGTTTTAAATCCTGGTCAAGGCTTTTCTTCAATATTCCAACTACCTAATAAAATAGAATGTAAAAAATGTTATAAATATACGACTGAAGTTATTAGATATCCCTTTTGAGGATTGGTTTATAATCTATATCCGCGTTTGAGATGTTTACCCTTCCGGAGCACCAGATCTTACTTCCGGTTATTATTGCCTGACCTTTTGTTCCTTTGGTTATGTTTTGTTTTTTATTTGTTTATTGGTGTTGTATTTTGTCATCCGGGTTGTGCCTTTTATTTTACCCCTTCAACTTTGATATCTACTGCTACTTCATTCAACATATAATGAATGAAGAGTTGAAGACTTCTGGTTAGCAATTAAGTACTTGTTATCTAAAAATCAGACAGAAGGTGAAACGTGGTCAGAAAAAAAAACACCAGTTTCTAAATGGTTTTGTCTGTAGGACTCAAAGTTATACACAAAATTCATAACTATTTTTCATTTAAGACTTTGTTGTCAGAGAAATAGAATACAAAGAATACATTGTTTTGCTGTACAACGCATTGTAATTTGGGGGAATTTTCAAAATTAATTACCTGAATAGCCAAGCAAATTTGCGAAAATCATGGTCGTTTCCGAAATATAGGCCCATCAAACATTCAAAATAAATGGTTAGTTCAACGTGTTATTTTCTACCAATGAATCAGATATATAATAGAGACTGCCTGATTCTTAGGCAGACAAGCACTTAAAATCTCGAAATTCGACAACAAAATTCACTTTTTTAAATAAATATGCATACGGTGTATGATATTGTTTTGTTTTAATGTTGGGTATGATAACTGTCCCTTCAGTTTGATTATTTTTAAGGACTAGCTATATATATTTGTCCGCTTGGAATACGTTTTGAATTTAAACCTATTTGCATCTTCCGCATCAAACACCTGGAACCATAGAAGAATTGCACTTTTAATAAAAAAAAAATATTTTCATGCCAGATATAATGGAAGGTAAAGCATTTTACTGTTAGTTCATATTTACTTTGACACAAAGCCAAACCAATTAAGTTTAGAGACACAACGCAGATTTATTTCAGTTCATTATATTTAAATCTTTGCGTCATTTAGAGCTTTATTTGTACAGTTAATAACGTATGTTGTTGTAATGAAGAACTCCTGAAATGGTCAAATAACAAAGATGATATGAAGTTTAAAACATGTTTCTGTCTTCTGATTTTTTGCTTATTTGTTTGGGTGTTTTCTCTCTACAATTAAGGAGGATCGACAGAAAATAATATTAAACTTCAAAATATGTTTCTGTATTAGAATTTCTTGCTAACGTTTTTTGTTTTTTAAATCTACGGAGAACCGACAAAAGAAGTTCAGTCTGTTAAGCATAATGCTATCGAAAGGCAAATTACGAAAGCACATTAAATAGAATGTATATTGGATTCGTAATTAATTTGTAATGTGAACATACCATATATATAATCATCACTTAAGCATTTATCTAAAATTCAGGTACATTTTAAAGTGTATACTTCTATTCCCTATCCATAACAACTGAAACTGTTGATCGACAAAATAATAGATACCAACCGAAACAAAAAAATGTATATTGCTGAAGGATATTAAACCAGTGGAACTCTAAGAATAGATATTGTAGCTGGTATGAAAATGCCAAAATATAGTAAAACTTCATTACTGAATATAAGATATCTTAACCATAGAATACCCGAACATTTAAAGAGACATCAAAGAGAAATATAATGTCAGTGGGTTATCTTTATTATGAATGGATAATTCTTAACTTTACCCCGTAAATAAAGATATCGATTTTGATATGATATCAGAATTAGCTGAGAATAGAGGTTAGATTATATAGAACATCCTGTTGATCATACACCGACGTTATATTTTACATACTGAAAACATTAGAATACCTTCGTAAGAAACGGCCACATATCCTGCAAGCTAACAGAAAAGGAAGGATTTCATTCATGAAAAAAGAAAAGAGAAATTGAAATTGAAAGTGAGAATATTAAAGGGCATAAGAAGGAGCCTATTTTAAAGCCACAACTCCTCATTTAATTGTCAAATATATATGTAGTTTTAAACTTAAAAGAAACTTTAGAATCGCTTTGTTATCATTTTCACATTTTTCTGTTTATAGTATACACAATTTTTTTTTTATTATACATTGTAATAAACAGTTTCTCCTTTAAACTACAGTGCACATGTACCGAGTCCCAAACAACCAACACATTTACGATGTTCAATTGTGTATAGATTGATCAGGCATTAAGTCATCCTTTAGTTTCTGCAACCATAAAATATATTGGGATAATTTTTTTTTATGAATGGATGTACGTAACGTCTCTTAAATTCAACTGAACATAACATCCCAACATAACACTATTCATTCACTTTTGTACACTTTCTTTAACAAGAACGACTAGCACTGGTTAGGGTTAAGGTTAGGGTAGTTAGCAAAGTGAGATAGCAAGTTCGTTGAAGATAACATCACAATGGTCCTTACCTACATGTAATTTTGTAATGGAGAGTTCTTTGTTTTGTTTGTCCCTTCTCATTTTTGGACTGAATAAAATTGACTATCTTCTTTTGCGTCATTCAACCCAGCGCAGACTGAAAATGATCAAAGAAAACAAATTTGATGTTTATTCTTGGCTTTGGATTAAGTAACTGAACTCGTAGTAGCCATATAAGACACACCTTTTCCCTTTATTGTACGTATCACAGCAAAAAAATTTCTCTTGCTTCAAATCAAGATTTTTCTTTTTGTTCGGGGAGTATTAATGAAAAAACAACTTAATACGAGATGGTTTGTCCACGCATAGACTTTTGTACAATCACCTTTGCAACAAACCAATGTCGGCAACAAGAATAGAACATCACAAGCAGTAGAAGCTGTTGGAAGCTTTTGATATATCAAAGGAAACTTTAGGGGCCTGCTACGGGTCCACACAATTCTGAGCGTATATTGGAAAATGAATGGATATAAACTGTATACAAAACTATTTTTATTTAACCACCTTCAAATGGATAGTGTCAGCCACTGAAGAAAGTAACGGATCAACTGATCGCATAACTGTATACATTGTGTATATATTACTGGTTCCTGTCTATGTCGATTGTACGAGTGTGTCTGTTCAAACGAAGCAGGCCTATAGATGAATGAATATCGCCGGTATTCAAACGTAAATGCTACTGATTGGTGTGAAAACCATGTAGATCAGAGTAGTAAGTGATTGGATAAGAACTTTATGCAAAATTTATAGAATGCTATTATTCGGACAACGGGTGTGTTGATTCAAGGGTGGATAACTGTACATAAACCGGAAGGCAAAGTAGCCATGAGTGATATATTCTAGAATTTGTTTAATGTTTTGCTTTGTGTAGTACTTGTTTTGTACATTGTTATTTTGTTGTCTCTTGTTTCTTTATATTTGACTTGATCTGTATGAATGTAATGAATACTAGTATTATAAAATTTCATACCATACTACTACTTGTTGAGACAAAGAAGATTGGGTAGTTATTGAAGATACCAAAGTCTGTTATAGCTGTTATGTTACAGCATGTCGACTGACACAAAACTGGACAAAACTTTTACTACTGACATAAATATGAATACCAACTGGAAGACAGATGTTTACTAAAGCAATATTATATTATTGTTTCTGCTTCATTTTGATTTGTAATTTTTTTCTGTTTTGGTTCATTTTGCTACCTTTTTCTAAATAAGATATTTGTTTATATTTATAAAGTAATATTATATTTTCTACCTCACTTTAATTTATAAATTATCCTGTTTTTTGCACATTTTTGCTACCCATTTCTTTTATATCCTGTTCACATCGCAGTTTTTTTTGTTCCTTCCACGAATTTATCATGATTTTTTTCTGAATAGGCCCCTGAAGTATAATTTTTTTTTAAATGTAATTCTCGTAGGTGGAATGATAGCGTGAAATACCTGGAATGACACTGACCGTTATACATGTAAACACTTACGTGATCTAACTTAGTTTCAATCTCTGAACTTACACATGACTCGTGGACACTATTTGTCAATATAGTCTTGTGGTGTCCAACAAAATTTCCGCGTAAAAAACTATACTCATGTCACTAACTGGTGCTGCTAACAGAACAGGAGAAGCTGATCCTATCGATGCACCTCTAATTTTGTGTTCCAAATCCGGTTGGTGTTGAAGTTTGTCTTGCCCAATCTTTTTGGTTCTTCTGTATTTGAGCTTCTATTCTTTCTTCTATATTGACAGTGATTTTTTCATCATTATATTTTGTACTCTATCTCGTCAGAGAAAGTATATGAACATACATCCTTAGATTCGTAACTAATTTTTAATATGAACACACCATATATGATCGTCACTTAACTGGCCGTTCCGCCATTTATCTTAAATTTAAAATCTAAAATGTCGACAGTATGAATTTGCAGTAATGTATGAATATAATAGCTGGTGGTTGAAGGCCTTATTGTGACTTCAAGATGTAGAACAGCAATAACAGCGCTGTTCCTTTGCTTGGCATATGCCTTGTATATTATTTGAGATTTGTCTCATATACATTTACCCATATCTCATTTAGGTATATTTTATAGTGTATACTACTTCTTCCTATCCAACAATTGAAACTGTTGATTGACAAAGGAAATAGATACCAACCGAAACCAATAATGCATACTACTGAAGGATATCAAACCAGGGGAACATATCGATCTGTATAAACTCGTATGAAAATGGCAGAACTATACTAAAACTTAACTATATAATGGCTTAACATTTAAGAGACATCAAAGAGAAATATAATATCGAGTTATGTTATTTCAGTAGGATTGGTCAGTGGGTTATTTTTATTATGAACAAATAATTTTTAACTTTACCACGTAAATAAAGATATCGATTTTGATATGATATCAGAATTAGCTGAGAATAGAGGTTAGATTATATAGAACATCCTGTTTATGTTTTGTTTGATCATGCTTAGTGTTCATGAAAATATCAGAACAATTATGTATTATAAAGCATGCATTTAAAATTCAGTTTTTTTGTTTACGTAGATAAAAAGAACTGTTTCATTATTGGATCTGCGATGGTGTTATACAAAGGTAGTAAGCTAACATTCAAAATCGAATCAAAACCGAAACTGAAGTATGTGTATATGTATGGCATCCAATGTGTTTCTTTCCATATTTCCATGTACCTAATCAAGGACACGAGTCCTAACCTATAAGAAAAACTTGTTATATATAGTTATGTACACTGAGACAGCTAGGTTACTCGTGTTTACTTTTGAGAAAAAGACAATATTTTCCGTGATACATTTTTGGTTTCAGAGAAGTCATATACTTCTGATCAACACAAAATTCTGGTTTTAAGAGGGAAGTAAATGGAAATATATGGTGCAGATGTGAACAACTATCAAAGAAATAAAGAAACTATGCTTAGATTGCTGCTTTTCATTTGATCTTCAAGTGCACGTTAACCTCGCTCGAACTTTAAGACAATTTGAAGACAATAGACTACTGTTAAGCGTTTTGTGATAAGTAAGCGCTATATCTGGGTATGTCTCCTTTATAATGATATTATTTTCAACCTAATAAGGAAATACGAACATCGAAGTGTGGCAGTAGACGCAGAAGTAGTACAGTCATAAAATAAATCTCATAGTTAAAGGGGTCCCAACTAAAAGCCAAACCCACAACAGTACGCGGATCTCCTTCACCTCAAAACGACCAAACACCATTACATAACTAGACAACATAAAATCATGAACAGCACAAAAGCACAATAAATTAATACTCTTAGCTAGCGGTAAACTAACAAAAAAAAAACTCTAAGCTATAGCGGTAAACTAACAAAAAAAACCCCAAGCAAAACCAGCTTAATATCATTACACATTAGGACATAAGAGGTGTTTCTTATTCAGAAGTAACTACACTTTTTTGCGTTATAGCCACATAGTATAGATCATCATTACATGTATCGTCAAACCATAAAAGGTAGAGATGATAAGGGATGACGAGATTGGAGTAGTAGACATGTCAACTTCTGACCACTTGAAAGCTATACCTTGACCTTTTAGTCATCTACTTAAACTATACTATACAAGTATCAGATTACATTATTGTTGATTTTTGCCCAGGGTGTTATTTTTGGTATTTGACTTTTCTTCGTGCTTGTATCCATACAAACACTAATCTCGATATTTACGTACTTCCTCCTTTATTCAGAATCATTTTAGCATCTCGTCGTCCTAGTTTTACTGTTATTAATAGGTCGGTTCACATACTATTTTTGTTGTCTTGACTATGTCATTTTTCTGTGTCTTTTTCGATATTCATATACAAAACAATCAGAATGAAGAAAACAGCAATAATAATTCAATTAAAACGTGCGAGTCAATTAACCATAACAGACATTATAAAGAAGGAGTCCACAAGAGTTTCAAAGGAGGTTCGCGATATTCGAATGTTTATGAAATAAATATATGTGTATTGCCCTGAATTCATAGCCTTCGTGTGTATTCCAGTTTCCATAGTATATAAATGTTGAAAAAACGCACACAGAAAATGCTTGATATTCGAAATTCTAATGCTCATTAAGTTTGCCTAGGGAAACTTTGTATTCGAATTTACATACCGATGTCAAGGACATAGCGGAAAAGTAATTTTGATACTGCTCGACTAACCTTCATATACAAGGTTATAACCG
This sequence comes from Lithophaga antillarum, assembly GCA_028566495.1. Lineage (NCBI taxonomy): Eukaryota > Metazoa > Mollusca > Bivalvia > Mytilida > Mytilidae > Lithophaga > Lithophaga antillarum. The sequence continues at coordinate 7,968 of JAOXYI010333701.1, forward strand.
ACTAGAACCACAGATTGGGATAAAAATGTGGGAAGATATGGACTTGTATGTTATACTGTATTTGGATCTGAAAAAAATATTACATGTACTTTATGAATGAAAAAAGTGAATGTAATTGACCAAATCGTATTAGTTACACACATCATTCATTAGCAGGGCAATTGAATTTAGTCACATTACGTCTCGTCATCTATCAAATCTACTACTTTTACATTTAAAGGGTTTCCTTTCAACTGACGTAAGATCTTCAAGTCATTAAACTGACTGACAATGACGCAGAAATCTATAACATTGACGCTCAAAATTTATGACTGATCAGTAACAGACAGACTAATCAAATTATATACATGTATTTTCTTATTTCGGATAATTCTTCTTCATAGTCTTAAACAAGAATCCAATCGCGACCAGATCTAAAACAGAATTTTCCTATTACTACTTTGTGTTAGTGTTAAAGTTTTGTATTCGATAATATGCACTTTTTCTTACTACAGTCACCCAATGTCATCGACATATGTGGAATACAGTATTGACTTCTCTTCTTCTTCTGTGTGTTTCAATATTCGTTTCTGTCTTTCTTCATATTCATTAGGTATCTACCTAAAGTTACTTGTGCAAAATTTTGTGAAAATTATATACTGAATCGGTGGCATAAAGATGTGTCCAATTTTCTAGTTCTATGTTGTGTGGTAACTAAGTGATATATATGATACTTGGTCAGGTTTTGCGTCTTTTAGTTGATATCAAGTTAAAAGTATTACACCACAGAATGAGAAAAATACCGAAGTTCATAAACTCATATGTCCTAAGGACCAATACCAACAAAGGATCAGACACAAACGTGGAAGCAAAATACAGGCACAACACTGAAAACTAAAGCCAGGACAATCAGAACTCCAATAAAAACCGAGTGACATGAGGTGCCTCGTAAGGGTACAAGACGCCGAAGTTAATTATCGATTGATCAGTCAGACAGGTCGTTGTATGACCACTTAGTTGTTAAAACATATTTAGTTTGAGTGTTCTAGGAATGTATGACACAATTATTAAGGATCAGTTACACTGACCTATTCCTATGATGATTCTTCTCTTCTTAAACACGTAACGCTGCATAGTTACTAAATCAGTCGGATTCTGAAATCGATTCCCTGGTCGGAATGAAATACGTTTGGAAATCCAAAGTGCAGTATAAATTAGTTTTTCTTTTTTTGTGCTAACTACAGTGAAAAAGAAAGGATATCACGAATATAAAGTACATGACACAAAACTGCATGAAATATGATGTCGGGAATAACAGTGCTGTGATCTGTATACCCCTTTACTCGATGTTTTTTATGGTTCATACGGGATATATACCTATAAGACACTCTTTAAGCCTGTTTTGATGTTTTTCATGTCAATAAATTTTACTAACTAATCAATATGTTATAAAGATAACTGTAGATAATCTATATTTTATATACATACATCCTAAGATCCGTTCCTCAAAAGTCATTATGTTGAAACAAATGAAACATTCCCAAGTATCGATTTATATTAATGTATATCAATGTGGTTATATAATATTAAGACATGCGGGTTAAAACATTTAGAATTTTTCATCAATGAATGAACGATCCCATGAAATACAAGTATTCATGCTTTGATTTAAAGTATAGATGTATCCTAACTACGCACTCTTGTAATGCATTTACTACGCATTGATCCCACTGATCGATCCCAGGGCAATTAGCCAAATAGGAATGGTTGGGTCCTTTTCCTTACAGATTCAGAAAGAAAGGACCTTATCGGACGGATTTCATGTCATCTTTTACGTCATGCGTTATCATGTCTAACGCCCAATAAAACAGTTACGAGGAATTTTAGCTCACTGTATCTATTAAAATGCACTTAACTATGTAAAAAAACAAACACAAGGTCGTATTCAGATGATAATTTATTATTTTTATCATTATCAGTTAAACTTTAACATCGCCTGATTTTGTTTACTCAAGATCTATATTTACTTAAGATGATAGCTATATTGATTCGTTCTCAATTTTTGACATAGACACGTGCTATCAGTGTGGAGTGAATAACACACGACAACCAAGAACATTCATACCTTAAGAGTCCTCTCTAAGCATATTTAACCTGGTTTAACCCCTTAGTCAGGTCATAGGCCTTAGATGAGGATTGGTATACCCTTTCATAATGAAGGGTATCAGGAAAAACATGCTTTAGTTGTCTTTTTTTTTTTAATTATATCATTGTAAACTGAAAATTGTAAGATGAAAATGGTGCATAGACTTAATTACCATCAAGAAAAAAATTTATGAAAA
>JAOXYI010333812.1:0-10287 GCA_028566495.1 Lithophaga antillarum
TTTATATAAAGCTTGCCTCAGTTCTGTGTACTAAACTAGAACAAAGTTTTCAGATATCCTGCAAATACAAAAATGGGTAATGCATTATCTTTTCTAATTATCCCCACACAATTTTAAAGTTGACAATTTTTTGATGTTCTTGTTCAGTACAATTTTTCATCCAATAAAATTGATATTTAAAATGTTCAATACTGAATACTATGTACATTTCTTGTTTAAAAAGAGAAGATTTACTTTCTCCAAGGATTTAATGCAATTTTCACCCTTTTCTGTCGGCTGGAGTGAAAATTGCATCGTAAATTCAATGTATGTTATCATCAAATTTATCATTATCGCTGTCTTCAAAAAGTTTGGCATTTTCCCAAGTCAAGGGTTTCTGGGTCCATGTCGCTCCCCATAAACCCTAGACAGAATAGCCTTGTAAATTCCTGATCTTCATCAATGCTAATGTGAACCAATCAGAATACAGCCAATCAAATCATTTCCTACATACAACCTGTCTTTCTGTGTTAAGTGATTGAGTCCAAGATGCTCCTTACAAAACCTTGCTAACAAATTTTTCATTATTTATAAACCCTTTTAGCTAAATCTGGTACATATGTCCTCAACATTTTGTAAATAATGTACAGCATACTAGAAAACTTCCACAGTAGTTTTAGTAGCGGATATTTTCATTGGTCACTATTGCTGAACATGTAACACACAAAACGGATTGGAGCGCCAACGAAAAACCGGCAAATTGTTCATGTAATCTGTCAAGGGTTTGTGGGGAGCGACATGGACTCAGAAACCTTTGACTTGGGAAGATGGGCGGGGGAATAAAAATATGGAAGCATAGAAATTTGTTTAGTGTTTTGTGAGCCTACGTACAACAACTGATAGATTACAATGTCTATTAACCGCCAGTTTTCAACACTTTTTTGGGCAACCATCTGAACACGAATTTTTTCCCGGTTATACATCTTTAACAAATTATTACGGTAACAGAGAACTGTTACAAAAGTATCCCAAACGAATTCCAGGGTTTTAAAACCCCCTTTTTGGACCCCACATCTAAAAAAAAATTGGACAGGGATTCCTCCTATCCAGCTGGTCTGGGAGCATCTGCCCAATAATACCGCTGAAAAAAAAAGAATTTGTGTTACAGTTCAATGATTATATAGTTTTTATCCTTTCAAAAAACCGCAAGATCAATAAAAACCCCTTTTGGACCGCCATCTAAAAAAAAATTGGACAGGGGTTCTCCCTTCCTAGCCTAACCCGGCTGGTCTAGAGGCATAAGCCCAATAAACTGCTAAGAAGAAACAAAATTTGTGTTGAAATTTTATGATTACACACAGTTTACACCCTTCTGTACATTGAAAAATCAATAAGAAACCCCTTTTGAATCCCTAATTAAAAACATCTGGGAGGGTTAGCCCTTACCCTTATTGACCACGCTAGTTTGAGGGACTTTCACCCACTAATACTGCTCAAAGTCAAAGATATTTGAAGTTAATATCTCAAAATATCGTTATCTTATAGGATTCTATAGTAAACACATTTATTTGGGCCCCTCAAAATATACCAAAAGGAACCCCTGGATAAAAACAATCGCTGCGAACAACTTTAGATTCGTAGACGGGAAGAAAGAATGAAAGAATAAGAATAATAATAATAAATAGAACTGCAGTTGCAAGCAATAGCTGAAGTCATCCCCGAACGGCAGCCATCTTTCGTAACAAAATCTGAATGCAGATCTACACATGAATGTTCCTGTGAAGTTTCGTTGAAATTCTATACATAGTTACTGAAAAAACTGATGTCAAAGCTGATTGGATGCTGCCCTTTACCATGGCAACGGCAGCCATTTTTCATAATCCAAAACCTGAATGCACATCCGCTCATACTGATGAATGTTCCTGTGAAGTTTCATTGAAATTCCATACATAATTACTGAAAAATCTGATGTTAAAGCTGATTGGATAATGTCCGTAACCAATGCAACGGCAGCTATTTTTACAAAACCAAAATGCGAATGCACATCTACACTTGCTGATGAATGTTCCTGTAAAGTTTCATTGAAATTTCATACATATTTACTGAGAAAACTGGTGTTAAAGCTGATTAGATAATGTCCGTTACCATGACAACGGCAGCCATTTTTCATAAGCCAAAACCTGATTGCACCTCTACTAATGCTGATGAATGTTCCTGTGACGTTTCATTGAAAATTCCATACATAGTTACTGAGAAAACTGAAGTTAAAGCTGATAGGATAATGTCCGTTTCCATGGCAAAGGCAGCCCTTTTGAAAAATTTAAAATATCAGTGCACATCTACACATAGTGCCTAAGAATCCTGTGAAATTTCATTAATCTTTCATCTCCGAGAAATAGAGCGGACGATTATAGGCGGGATAATAATAACATTAATAAAGAAAGAATAATAACAATGAAAAGGAACAAAAGCAATAAGGCACCCCGACGGTAGTCGGGGGTGACTTAATAATAATAATAAGAAACGGAGCAAAAACAATAAGTCTCACAAACTTTGCTTCGGAGACTTGATAATAAGAAACGAAGCAAAAACAATAAGTCTCACAAACTTTGTTTGGGAGACTTAATAAGAGGTGTTCTTATGAATGACTAATCTTTATTGATGCCACATTCTTATTTTCTTGCTTTTTAAAAACCTTCTCACCAAACGATAAGTCACATTAAGTCATCGGGGGTTTGAGTTTTGTTCTGGCATATTCAGTGCCTTCTTAGCTCGTCTGGCTGAAAGCAATGTGACCTATTGCCAGGTTTGCGTCCGTCGTTTGTGTATTTTTTTTACATTTTAAATATCTTCTCGAGAATCGTTGAGCCAGTTTGAATCAAATTTTGCTTGGACTTGTCTTGTGTGGTCTCCATTCAAAATTATATTCAGTAGCCTGCTGGTCGTCCAAAATGACCGCCAACTGCAAGTTCTTTCGTTGAAAACTAGCAGTTTTCTTGTAAACAAAACATCCTTTACAAAAAATATACAACGTAGGTATTTTGCAATCTGGAAATCTTTGAAGATCAGCTCTCCAGTTCTGTCTATCTTATTAAACTATTGTTTATACTGAACCTTTCTGAATGATTTTCCATGTACTTTCTTATACGACCAACAGCGTTATATTAAACATCAGTAATATTATCCCACTGGTTTAACTTTATATAACGAAGTATGTTTTGCTGCATAACTGTCACCTTTTTTTACCTCTTTTCTCGTACCAGTCAAAGAGAAATCGAGATATAATTATAAACAAATATAAAATTCCAATGCAAGATCAGAGAGATGCAATATCAGAGAGATGCAATATCAATTTGATTGGTTGACGCCCAACATTTTAGGGATAAAATCCATGATTAACGCTAACGTTTCTGTTAAATAAAAAAGTTAATTTTTTAACGTTTTTGTTGTTGCATCTATGATTTTAGTCAAAATCTACAAATACAATGTTAAGTCTTTTCAGAGCCGACGTAAAAAACGGAAGTGTTAAAATTGCAAGATCGAAAGCCGCAACAAAATGTATAAATTTCAAGATTACAACGTCGTATTCCAACGACCGTATTGATACTTTGACATGTGGTACTTGAATGATTTTCTATCCTTTCATAAATTGTGTTTCCCGTTTCTCCCACATATACAGTTTTTTCGTATTTTACACAAAAAAATTCCATTAATTACATTGGCAGTGTTACATCTAAAATCCCCATCCACAGAATACCATTTGCCGTCTGTCCATGAATTTGTCAGTTTTTTCAACAAATGAGCATACAATTACAGTTTTCAAAGTTTTTGGAATAGAAAAAATAAATGAGTCCTGGACATACCATAAAGAAAAGGAACATTTTTTTGGATACATAAACTTAACACTTTAGATGATAACGGAATTAATAGAAAAGAATAAAATTGCTATGTACAGTATACAATAAAACGTCTTAATCTTGAAATTTATACATTTCGTTGCGGCTTTCGATCTTGCAATGCTAACACTTCTGTGACGTCACGTTTTTTTTTGCAGTAGCCTTGAAGAAGGTAGCAGTGGCTACCGAAACGTCGACTCTCAAAAGACTTTAAATCTTAGCCAAAATAACAAAATAAACGAACAGAGTTCCATGGTCCCCCGCCTAAAAAGCAATTTGTCTGCAAAAAAGTTTTCCGTGTCGTCTTTTCTCATTGTAGACTCCTATAATCAATGTTAAAATGTCTGGTTTTCAACTTGATCGAGATATTGTTGATATAAAGTTTCAGTAAAAGTTTGATTGGATAAAAGAGCGCTTACAAGTTTTTTTCAGTTAATATTACATTTCCAAGGGACATAACTCGTATAATCGGTGTTGAAAATTTCTGTTTTTCATACTCGTCTGAGATATTGTTGAGATAAAGCTTCAGTATATATTTGATTAGAATCCATGGAGAAATGACACCAGCAGAGCGCTTACAAGCTATCCGGACGGACGGACGGACGGACGCCGGGTATTACTATAGTCCCCGCGTCGCGCTGTGGCGAGGGATAAATATCTGTTTTACTAACTCCGCTAAGGGGTCGTCAGCAAAACTCAGTTTTCGACAGTAAAATCACCGATTGACGTTGGAAAATATTCAAGTACAATACAGTTATCTCCTAATTAGATCATCAGCAACTTTTTGCTAAGTTAGGTGAGAGGATAACTGACTATGAAGCTCATTAAATCTGGCTTATTGGGATAAATTTGGAAATTTAAATTATAAAAAAAATAATACGTGTTTGCAGTTAGGTGAGACACGGAAATCACGAATGATAAACAGTTACGATGAGTATTACGGAATATTAACCAGAGGTTTGATTTTAAGTTCCCTTCATTGAGAACATCTCATGGCTAAAACAGCTGCCGTCACTGAACCCCCACTATTTAAACCGCATACATTGTTGTAGCGATTTTGTATTATATGTACTAGAACCAGAAGAAGCCTGTAGATACAATAAAAATAGTATGTATCTAGCTTTAACCACGTTTATCACAAACATGATAAAAAGGCATCGCTGAAATGTTCGGAAAAAATGTCGACCGGACAATTTATTTGAGACTAAATATGGAACCGTATAGTTGGTACTTGATCTTTGTACTGTTTGTTTTTTGATTAATTTATAAGTGTTGTGATCCAGTGATGGTTCTTTTTTTTTATTTGTTTTCTTTTTCTCGTTCTATCAAGTTTCACGACAGCATTAAGACTTAGCTATATTATCCATTATAAACGCGATTAACTGATATAAATTAGAGCATAGCCAATAAAAGACGTAATACATCGCTTCACCAGGAAGACCGGAAATCTTTTAATCTCGTTTCATTTACTTTTTTTTCACTTTTTCAACACCTTAAAATGCATCAATTTACGTAAAACTCTGTAGAAACGTTTTTCTGGCTTAGTCTTAACTATTAGTAATCTGATTTATAAAGAATGACTTTCTACGGTTCACGGGCCAAATATTTTTGAGGAATTAAAGACGTTGAATGTTTTAAAGTCATACTGTTCATTAACAGATCCTACTAAATGCTATAAAAATACTGTAACATTTTTTTTTAACAACGAATTTCATCTGCTAGTACATTTATCAGTTTGGAAAATGATTAAATAATAGATAAACACTTCAACATGTATACGTTCGGGTTTTATTACTAAACAATTACTATGTCTCCCTCAACAATCAGGTTCTACTCAGCTGTTCTACTGGGTCACGTGGTAATGGTGTGTTACAGTTCATGGTTTTATTATCCGATGGTTTATCATCTGATAACATTGCAACAATTAAAGCGGCTACAGACATTCGGAATAATGGTGGACGTATAATCACAATTGGCACAGGCACTTATATTAACTACAGTGAATTGTTGCAAATATCGGGTCGTAGTGATTATGTGTTCTGCTCTAGCAACTTTGAATCTGTGTACAACAAAATTTGGAAAGAGGCTTTACATCCCAATTGTTCAGGTAAGGAAGTTTTAATTTGGAAAGCACATTTCATCTGAATATGAATACTGAGAATTGCTTCGCATCATTGAAAAACTATAGGGAAAACAATCGCAAACATAACAGGTAGCCTTTGATGATATTACACAAAACATGTCATTCCTTAAAAAAATGTAGTTACTTATGAAGAGCTCGTGTTAATCTTAATATAGGAGAAAATTCAACAGACTGAATCTAGATTCAAATATATTTCTCGGTACTGTTAGAATTTTTTTTCAGGATGACTTAAATTAATAATGATGTTGTGTCCATAAAATTCCTTAGAAAGAATAACAAGGACTCCATAAACCTGTTTCACACTGATTTCATTATTTACTTTCATAATACCCAATCAGAACATTTGCTTACAAAGAACTAACGAAAATGATGATTTTAGTTTTCCCATAGTAAATGTTCCATTTGTATGTTGAAACATTTCAGCTTCACCGACAAGTGGAACTTATGTAGTTGGTAAACTATTTTACAATACAGAGCATGATCTGAAAATAAAAATCTCTTTACCATTGGCTACTGCAATCCTGTTAATAATATAAGGCTAATTATAACCGAAACCGAATACTTATATGAACGTTCAATAGATAGGTTGACCATTACCAAAATTTTCATGTTTCAAAATATTGCAAACTTTTTTTCCGGTTTCCTTGTTTGTGAAATATAACATTGGTTTTGATATATATGTCATGTCGAGTGTTGCGTGCGAAGCAAGAGTTCCTTACCCTACAGTATACTTTTTTTAGCGGGAGTTCATGTTGTCGTGCTTTTATATTTTGATTTATCGGTGTTTTTTTCAAGCTATGTTTACATTTGTCTGAATTGTTATACTGGTGTTCTGTAAATTTTTCTTATTTGAATGAAAACAAACCAATAACATTGAAATGAGCAATTAAAGCGTACATCAAAATCCAATCTATAGATATATCTCAAGTGATATGGCTCAGAATCAATAGGCCACATTCAGTAGAAAAATGGTGCAAAAAAGTTCATTCATTTGGTTCTTTCAAACAGAACTTGAATTATGGCCCAACAAACTCTGACACTGTCTCTCCTGCAACCGGCTCGCAGTATCACAAAACAATCATCAATTCTTTGGCGAGGTGAAAAGATAAATACATGTATTCAGTCGGAAACAACAGGGTCAACCTAACCAATAACTGATTAATATGAATGAAGGTTCTCTCATAGATTTTTGTACAATAATCCAATATTCAATGCGTTTTTCTATCGTAAGAAAAGTAAAAAATCAAGTATATAATTAAAATTAAAATTTTGCTGAACAGATTATGGCATTATTATATGGATATATTAGGTGTAAAGTTGTTTAATATTATTTGCAATACCGGTAATTTAATTTAATTCTGCAATAATTAAATTTTTTGTAGTTAAGTTCACATTTAGAAATTGGAGGAATATTCGTAAATTTTCATGATTTCTTCGATTATGCAAAATTCACCATATTGTTATTGTTAAGGACTTCTTTATATTAAAATCAATTGGTTTATATCAAGAGTGAAAAATACACAAAATTACTTTCGTAGTTTCATTATACAATAGCATTTTAGAAACACAATACATTTGTACTTCAGTGTGATCTTGCTTGGTTTGGGTTTTAACGGACATTTTCCTTTATGTGCTTACAATGTTTATTTTAAGCTTTTAACGGATTTTTCTCCCCTTTTCAATTAATTTTCAGTGCATTCTTTGTAAAAGTTGCAGTGTTTCACAAAAATCTGTTCCCTGGCAGATTGTCATATTTCTAAATGATATGTAAAATTTAATTAAAAACTCGAGAAAAAGTCTTTTTCTTTCACTGTTTACGTGATATTTATGCGTAAATGAGCTTAAATTATATCGTAGTAATTCATTATTAATTTTTCAGAATGTGTTCATCTCAAAGAAACTGACATCATTTTGCTTTTCGATACCAACAGTAATCAGACAAAGACAGATTATTTCTTACGTCAGGTAACCGTTCAACAAATGATTTCCAAAACAACAGATACCAATTCTGACGTAAAGATCGGAATGTTTCAATATTCGGACGAGCCAGATATAATTTTTAATATTTCTTCATCACATGACAAGCATAAATTAATTGCTCAGTTACGTAAACTGGACAAAGACCGAGTATTTAGTTATGCAAATACCAGTCACGCACTAAATTATGTTGGCCAGTACGGATTTCATGCATCTTCAGGAGCCCGTCCACTGGCAAGAAAGTTTATTGTTCTTATTTCTGATGGTAATTGGTATGATACTCACGAGACGAAAATAGTAGTGGAGAACTTAGTTCATAATAATATTTCAGTTTTCGGAATCGCTGCAGGATCGGACCCACAACTTCAAAACTTCCAACAAATTTTGTCTGATCCCTGTAATTTATTTTACATTCCCGATAATGATTTTTCTTCTTTAGATGTGCTTGCTTCTTTTACTACTTCTCTTCTGTGTAAATAACAATTACACTTAGTACGAAACATGCAAAAAATCTGCTGTTTTGATTGGATGATCAGTGTGTTATATTTTCGAAACGGTGTAGGCTGTTTTCACTGCGGGAGACTTTACTCAGCAACGGGCATCATAATATTCATAACCAGTTTTCCCGCATTTTTTTGTATACATTATTTTCGTAAGATGTAAAATAAACGGCAATACAATCTGTCGTTTTTCTGACAAAATAGCAGGATTTCACAATATCACTTCACGAACTTGACGATTCTGAATAGCACAAATTTAGAAGTAGCCTTATCAGTATAAAGAACAAAACCAAACGGGAAATAAATCTGGCAAAACTTTGAATTTTAACATTGAATTTTAGTAATTTTTATGTACCCAGCAATTTTAATACTTATTAACACTTCAATGACAAGACTTGCTTTTGAATAGTAATCTGTTGCTAATTTATGTATACATTACTCTTACGTATACATTTATAGATTACTCTTTTAACATGTCCTCTTAGGAGGACACGTTATGTACTAACAGTAGTACTGTCTCCTCCCTCCTGAATAGTTTTCTGTAATGTTGTCTGAAGTGGTAAATTTATACCTAGACTACCTAGACTAACTGCTCGGACGCTATACCTCAGTAGATAACGCTTCCTACTGAGAAGTCAGTATTAGATTATCAATTGCTAATTGTCTATATATATGCCACTCATTCCTGCAAATGTATTTTAAACATAGTTTTAGCAGTTTAGATAGCTTTGATAATTTTTCGATATCTCCATCCACAAATAACGGGTTACCGTACATTTTATAGACTTCGATAAAATCCGCCTCTTAAAAAAAATGAACAGTACCACTAATACCTAGTGTGAGGCATGACATTATTGTAATATGGAGATAAATTCTAATCGATTAAGATTCGAGTGTCGATGAATTTGGCCGTTAGTTTGAAAATTGTTTCTTTAAAGAAATAGTTATTTTAAAAAAATAACATTTGACGTGGAAATTTATTATGACCTGACGGTTCCAGTATCAGTTATGTCCAAATTTTCCCACAAAATTAAAAAAATCTTTACATGAAGCAGCTACGCAAATGAAATACTTTTCTGAAATGTAAGACAGTTATAATACAAGCTTCGGTAAGAGTGTAAATCATCTTCAGAACCAGAAAGGCAAATAGATAATATATCGCATGGTTTTGGGTAGAGTTTAAAATTTATTAAACTGTAGGCTTTTGGATACGTGTTTTTTATGCAAAATTATTCCGATAAACAGTTCGTCCACTGCAGCACCAAAGATTTGGATTACTCTTAGCTTTCCAGTGTTTCTGCGTCAGCCATACTAAGTCTAGTGAGATAAAGATTAACGATACCGCTATTAATTGTTGAAGTACGCGGCTGGAGCATGTAAAAACCGTATGTATGACATTTAAGGGTGTCTCAGTGGAGGTACCCCTTACCACAATCCCGAATATAATTTTAGACTTTCTCGACTTCAGGAGCATGAAAGTGTTTTGGAGAAGTTTTCAAGAAAGACCCACTTCCCGAATAAACGGGTCCAATTCCGTCAATTTCCCATATCACGCCTTGGGTAATTTCCAGTTTTCACGCACAATATTTTCACGTTCCCGGGCCACGCTTATTAAGAATTAGGCAATCCCGCGTCACGCTTTAACCCCACTGTGACCCTCATTTAACTTGAAGACTCTGTTATATTTCAATTCTTTTATCGGTATTTAGTGTCTGTCAAACAGAACTTGAATTATGGCCCAACAAACTCTGACACTGTCTCTCCTGCAACCGGCTCGCAGTATCACAAAACA